>OX439483.1:391085197-391259838 GCA_949320155.1 Melangyna quadrimaculata
CATCGGGTGTCTAGTACCTCAGCTGGAGACGGGGTTTAAATCCCCGTGGAAAGCTGTTGGGGACAGCCAACGAGAGAGGGGGGGGAGGAGTGTTCCCACTAAGGCACTTCTCCTTTCATCGAGGCGGCAGCGGACGAATTCTCTAGATGGAATCAACGGTGGCGTCTACAGTTCCAGTTAGGTTGAACTACTTAGTGAACACCTTATATGGGCTACTACGACATATTTGTAGCTCAGGCCTATAAGGAGCGGTTTATCCGGCTCCCTACTCTTGGAGTTATACGAAGGGTCTGGTCCTCCGGGTCGGGGGTTGTGCGTCGGGGTAACTTCCCTACCACGTAAAAAAAGTTGTTCCGAAACAACAACAAGCCTCGGATATGGATGATTTTAAAGTTGACGACCCCAGCAAACGAAACAAGGACAATGAATTTCGGATCTGCACGTGGAACGTCCTGTCCTTATACAGAACACGTGCAGCCGAACAATTAGTGGAGAACCTGGACAGGCTAAATGCTGACGTAACAGCCATCCAGGAAGTGCGATGGGATGGAGAGGGCGTACGGAGACTGAAAACGTGTGACATCTACTACGGCGGGTGCTTGAAGGAACAGGGTCAGCGGCTCTTGGGTTGTGGTTTTGTGATAAGGGGAAGACTTAGGCAAGAAGTCTTGGGCTTCCGAAGTGTAAGCGAGCGCCTGGTCACAATCCGCATCAAAGGCAAATTTAAGAACATTTCGCTGATTTGTGTTCACGCCCCCCATAAAAGGAGAGAAGACTCAACCAAAGAAGCATTCTACGATCTCTTGGAGACAACGTATGATATGTGCCCGAAGTACGACGTGAAGATCATTCTTGGTGACTTCAACGCAAGATTCGGAAAGGAGGGCATCTTTGGTTCGATAGTCGGAGGACACAGCCTACACGACGAAACTTCCGGCAACGGACACAGGCTGGCAGACTTTGCGGCGTGGCGAAATGTCATCATCTCAAGCACCTACTTCCCACACCTCAATATACACAAGGGGACTTGGCGGTCCCGTGATCAAGTAACCGTCAACCAAATCGACCACGTTGCGATAGACGCGAGACATGCTTCCAGTATCTTGGACGTCCGAACGTTCCGAGGGGCCAACATTGACTCGGATCACTACCTGGTGGTAGCTAGACTACGTATGCGGATATCCATGACGCGACAACGCAGAGCAGATGCTGTGAAAAGATTCGATGTCGAGAAGCTTAAATCGCAAGAGACTGCCAGAACTTTTGCAGACCACGTAACTCTTAATCTCTCAGGAGGTCCGCTACCAGCATCAAGTGCAGAGGACCAGTGGGAACACTGTCAACAAGCCATTAGAAGTGCCGCCTCTGATGTGCTGGGTTACACTAGGCGAATACAACGAAACCCCTGGTTCGATGAGGAGTGCCGGCTAGCGCATGCAGCTAAGGACGAGGCCTACCAGGCAATGCTGCAGACTCGAACAAGAGCTGCTGAGAGAGTGGCCCGGGAGCTCTACGGGCTGAAACGAAAAGAGGAACGCCGACTTCTCAGGAGGAAAAAGAGAGAGCACGAGAAGCGGGCGGTAGAGTCTATTGAGGGTTGTAGCGGTAGGGGAGATGTTCGAAAATTTTATCAGAGGGTGAAGCGATCCACCCAAGGATTCAAGGCTAGAACGGAAGCCTGCCGAGATGAGAGTGGGAATATGGTAGTAGACACACAGTCAGTGCTGAGGATCTGGAAAGAACACTTCTCTAGACTGCTTAATGGCGAAGACAGCCAAGATGCCGCTAATAGGCAGAACGCTCCATTCAACTTGGACGATGATGGCCAAGAGTTCCGTCCACCCGACCTAACCGAAGTTCGGCTGGCGATATCCAAACTTAAGTCGTACAAGGCTGCAGGTGCGGATGGCTTACAAGCCGAACTATTTAAATCAGCGGGAGATGAATTGGCTAGGAGCATACACCAGCTCATCTGCAAAATTTGGTCGGAGGAAAGTATGCCCGATGAATGGAACCTCGGTATAGTGTGCCCCATCCATAAAAAGGGAGATGTTCTGAAATGTACCAACTACAGAGGAATTAGTCTCCTAAACGTCGCTTATAAAATCTTGTCGGCCATCCTGTGTGACCGCTTAAAACCTTTTGTCAACGATCTGATCGGCCCTTATCAGTGCGGTTTTAGGCCAGGCAAGTCAACCGTCGATCAAATGTTCACACTCCGACAGATTTTAGAAAAATCCCGGGAATTCCAGATCGATACACACCACCTTTTTATCGATTTTAAAGTCGCGTATGATAGCGTGAAAAGGGACGAATTATACAGAGCCATGTCGAGTCTCGGCATCCCTGCCAAACTCGTCCGCTTGTGCAGGATGACGATGGAGAAATCTCGCTGCTCCGTCAAAATTGGTAGGAACACCACCGATTCCTTTGATGTTGAGAAAGGATTGAGGCAAGGCGACGCGTTATCATGCAACCTATTCAACATCGTTCTTGAAGCCATTGTACGCAACGCACATGTCAACACCAGCGGTACAATCTATCAAAAGTCCGTTCAATTGCTTGCATATGCGGATGACATAGACATTGTCGGCAGAACGAAGCGAGCTGTGGCAGGGGCATTTGCGAGCATTGAATCGGAGGCGGCTAGAATGGGATTGGCGGTTAATGAGGACAAGACGAAGTATATGCTGTCATCGAGAGAGGAATCTCAACATCGTCGACTCGGGCAAAATATCACGATGGACAGATATAACTTCGAAGTTGTCAAGGACTTTGTCTACCTGGGCTCCACTATTACATCGCAGAATGACATCAGTGCAGAGATCAAGCGAAGAATTACTCTTGCCAACCGCTGTTTCTTCGGTCTAAGAAGGCATTTAAGTAGTAAGGCCCTCTCTCAGAGAACCAAGGAGACTTTATACAAAACCCTAATCATCCCGGTCCTGCTTTATGGGTCAGAAGCATGGACACTGAAAGATTCGGATAAAAATCTGCTAGGGTGCTTTGAGAGGAAGATTCTTCGTGTGATTTTCGGTCCGGTGTGTATCGAAGGAGTATGGAGGAGAAGATTCAACGACGAGCTATACGGGCTATACAGCGACGTTGACCTGGTCAAAAAGCTGAAAATACAGCGGCTTAGATGGCTGGGGCACGTGGAGCGTATGGACAGCAACGCACCTGCCCGACGAGTCTTCGAATCCAACCCCGATGGGGTACGCAGCAGAGGAAGAACCCGTAACAGGTGGCGCAATCAAGTGAATGACGACATCAAAGCACTCGGTGTGCGCAACTGGAAGCGGCTAGCTAGGGACAGAGCTGGCTGGAGGGGCTTGTTAGTTGAGGCCGAAGCCCATCCTGGGCTGTGAGCGCCATCAAAAGTAAAGTAAAGTAAGTAAGAAACTCGAAAATTCATCTAAAAAGGATCGTACTGTACACTTATGCAATCTATAAGCACATATGAAACAGTATTGAACACCAGGAATTTCACAATTAACGCTTATAATATTTGCACTTTCCAATTTGAATTTAAAGACTTCACACCCTAAATTATTTTTGTAAAAAACCGCGACACTTCCAGCAGCATATGAATCATTACAACATGCATCGAATGTATAATTATTTTGGGTTGCTTGACAACACGAAAGGGTTAAAAACTGGACAAAGTCATATTTATTTGCATCAATTGCAAAAGCGATTACGATACGTAAATCTACTTTATTGTTTTACGTATTAACTATTTCTATATCCTATTTTATCCAAGAAGAGGTTTTTATTTCAATTCGTTAATTTATTTGTTACTTTTAATTCTTTTAATTTTGTTTTAATATTTATTTTTGCCTTCTAAAAAATAATTATTAATTTTCAAGTAAAGTTTATTTAAAATAACATTCAACTTCTAATAAATGATGGCTTTGTTGTTAATTTTAGATATCATTGTTCCACTCTTTAGGCCATGGTCCAACTAACCCTTCCTACTGGTCTAACTTACCCCGCTAGTGGGGGTCTAACTTACCCTGCTAGTGGGGGAAGTTGGACCACTTGGACTTGTTGCACTTGAGGCTACATAATTCTTCTGCTGTTACACATTTTCAATTTTTTTTATATTGCATTTAGAAGCCAAAATTCCATATTTTAATTGGTTCTTGTTTCATAGTTGTATTATGAGCGGTTTGAATTATAGCACTTGCAGAAAAAAGTGGTCGAACTATCTTTTGTATTAGAATATTCGGATATTTTAATCGAAGCGTTGTTTCGCAACGCAATCCAACTTCTACAGTTGTTGGAAACGTTCGTGAGTAGAAGCGTTCTACGTCTCCATAAAAATCCTATGTTGCGCAAAACGTTTTTCAATTGTCATGCAACGGCGTATACAGGGGGGGGGGTCACGGGGTCATGTCCCCCCCCGAGAACTCAAGATAATTTTGTTGATCTGAAATAATTATTTAGTAACCACATACAAAAAAAAGCAAGTTGGTTACCTAGAAAGCTAATATGATTTTCGATTGGTAAATTCAGAATTCAATAGAAAATTTGAATGATGGTAACTTGGATTTCAATAAGGAATTTAATTTTCATGGCAATGAAATACCTACCTACCATATTTTGTATTCAATTGATGCAACTTAGATTTTCTTCCTCGTACCTCAAATTTAAGATAACAACAAACTTCTCATATGATAATACATTCAAATCTTAAAATATATGCATAAACAATCATAGGTTCCGATGACTGCCAAAACCTGTTTAACCAAACAGAAATTAAAGACTGTAGTTGTTTCCAAATGTTCACTCAGTAAAGTAAAACCAATAGGATTTTGAAAATGAACATTTTATGTTTCTGAAAATAAAATCTTTAAACACATTATAGAACACCATATAGAAATTGTTTTATTTGATTTCTGTATGACAGAGTAGATTATTTTTAAAAGCAAACAAAAATATCTACATAATGTGAGTGACAATTTTCGATTTATTGTTATTCTAACCAAAAAATGTTAATGTGAACGAGAAATAGTCATAAATATATAAAACTATGATGAAAACCTATTATGATAGGATTTTGTTTGCACTTATTCAACATTTATGATCGAAAAATAATGTTGTTAACATGCATGTGGATTATTTTTACAAAGGAACCTATGAATCCCGTAATGCAAAAGTTTATAGCAGTCAAATGGAATCCTTGACAAAAACGCGACAAGGTTCACAGAATTTAACAACTTTGTCAATTATTTTTATCAGAAAGGCTTTACTGGTAAGAAAGATAAAAAGATTAGGTATATTTGTTGTACATATTTATTTTGCCTTTAACTTTGCCATCCTGGCAGTCTTAAGCTGGCCATACACGACCGAGCCGAACAGCTCGGAGCTATTTGGTTCCGGTCTCTCATGGAGAAAATGAGACAGTTAGATGTTTTTGTGAAAATTGTATTCTGCAATTTAATGAGAAGAGTGAGAAAGTAGGATTTTATTATTTAGTAACGGTGCGGTGGAGCAATTGGAAAGTTGGAAGCAAACATAACTGCTAGGCTTGCTGATTCTCCGCAGACGATAGAGCCGAACATTTGAAGGTTCATGTTCGTGGATTTTGGACTGGCTGAAAATCCAAATTCTTCGGCCGAACCAAACGAAGCCATCTGAGTTTTCCCACTCACGGTTCGGTCACGTATGGCCAGCTTAGAAACAAAAATTTTTTTTTTTTTTCAAATCAGAAGCATATACAAATCACTCCTGAACTTTTTTCACACTTTTATTGAAAAGCAACGAAAACGAATCTTTGTATTTAATTAAAATACGAATTTGTAATGTATTTTAATTTGTCCACTATTGTTATTGTATAAGCAATTTTCCCAAGTGGTCATTTTTGAAAATCAGAACCATTGTTTTCATTTTCAGTAGTGAATATTTATATTTAACTGTTTACTTAAATTTCAGAAACAGAAAAGAGAGTACCTAATGTTATTTTACTAATATTTCCTGCAACTTCAATTCAAATTAGAACTAGCTGAAATAAAATAAATTCTGAACAAAATTCAAAATAAATGACCCAGCGAATCCAATATTTTTTCCTCAGTATTTTGATTGCTAAACTCAGATTTGTTGTTCAGGCAACTGGAGACTGCTGTATGCTGTTGCTGAGGTCCTCCAAAACAAAAAATTTAGGGCTGGCCACGAGACGAGACTCCGAGAGACTTTTGTAAGTCTAGGTCTCGTTAAAATCGAAAATTTTCTGTCCCGTCTCGGTCTCGTGTCGGTCTAGTATAATTAAGTCTCGTCTCGGTCTCGTCTCCGAAAAATACGATTTCCGGACAAACCGTTGATTATTGGAACGAAATATTTTCAATTATCGTTTGAATATGTGCAGAAGAAAATAAATATTTAAATGAAATTGGATTTTTATAATTTATTAGACTCTCTGTAAATGTCGGTCTAAATATACAGTCTCGTCTCGGTTGCTTTAAAGGCAGTCTCGCCTCGTCTAGTCTCATTCTCGTCATGCGAGATCGAGACCGAGACTTTTCTAGTCTCGTGGCAAGCCCTAAAAAATGTTACATTAAGGTATAGAAACGAATAGCCCGTTATACTAATACTATACGTTTTCACTGGGCCAAATGAGGTAATTTCGTTGAAAATTTCCAAATGAGATCCGAAATTACATCATTTCCCATACAAATTCTTATTTCCAAATGAGCTAATTTCAACCAATAGCGTAATGGTTAGTGCGTTGGACTTTCACGCTAGAGATCTAGGTTCACTTCCCAGCCTCGTCCACCTAAAAACTAAAAACTTCAGGGTTACTGTCTCTTTGGACGCATTGACAAATCCTCCAAGAGTTATCGCGTGTCATGAATAAGTGCTTCTCATCTAACCGTTCGGATTCGGCATAAAATTGAAGTCCCTCTCATTCCTGTCGACACGTGCACACAGGAATGTTTGCGAGTTTTTACTCACTAGGCCTGGTTCCTCACGAGCCGTTGTGCCACCCAATTTATTTTTTATATAAATGTTTTATAGTATATTTAATTAAAACTTTTTCCCTTTTCTTGTTTATACCCACAGTAAAATATAAAACAAAAAAATATATGGCACTTGACTTTTTATAAATAGTGCTTTGCATAAGTATAAACGCACCTGTAAAAATGCATTTTATAGAAAACTGGAAATGGAAGCGACACCTTACTATTTTTTTATTTTATGGGATCAGTAAATAAGTTTAGAAAATAAAAACAGATTTGTTCGTATTGCAGAAGTATAAACGCACTATGCAAATTTCGTTTAAGCTGACAAACAACGAAGCCGCGTGGTATACATTTAAGCGATACGGAAAAGGCCAAAATTCAAGACTTTCGTGCAAGTATCCTAAGATGTAGGCCTATTCTTAGGAAAATTTTGAGATTGGGTCGTTTTCCCTAATTTTATACAAGAAACAAGATCCAGAATCTTATGGAACGAAAATAAAACCCGGGGTCCGCAGATGCTGACACATCGCGATAATAACCGAACAATCAATGTTACATATAATTCGGTGCATTTTTTGAGTGAAATTCGTTACGAATTGGGGTTAGGCGTTTCATTTTCGACAGTTGTTCGTACTTTAAGAAGCTGTGGAGTGAGTGTTCGGGGCAAAATGGCGCCAGCTCCAAATCTGACAAACGCCCACAAACAAAATATATTGGAATTTACCCGTCAAAATATGGACCGCTATTGGAAAACCGTACTTAACATTTTATTATTTAACGCTTTAACTCTTCTTATTTTAAAAATGTATTAATGCCACAATTTAATGCATTTTTTGTGCCAATAACCGTTAAAACCATCTGGCCCATCAAGTCTTAATTACTTGTTGTCACTGAAAACAATCTTTGTAAAAAAAATTGCACTAGATTGTGGTATTAAATTAATTTTTGAAATAAGAAGAGTTAAAGCGTTAAATAATAAAATGCTAAGTACGGTTTTCCAATAGCGGTCCATATTTTGACGGGTAAATCCCAACATCGTTTGTTTGTGGGCTGTTGTCAGATTTGGAGCTGGCACCATTTTGCCCCTAACAATCACTCTACTGCAAAGTACGAAAAACCGTCGAAAATGAAACGCCTAACCCCAATTCGTAACGAATTGCACTCAAAAATTGCACCCCATTAGATGCAACATTGATTGTTCGGCTATTATCGCAACGTGTCAGCATCTGCGGACCCCCGGGTCTTATTTTCGTTTCATAAGATTCTGGATCTGGTATGAAATTACGGAAAAACGACCCAATCTCGAAATTTTCCTAAGAATAGCCCTACATCTTAGGATACTTGAACGAAAGTCTTGAATTTTGGCCTTTTCCGTATTTCTTAAATGTATACCACGCGGCTACGTTGTTTGTCATCTCGAAACTTATAATTAAATGAAACTTAATTGAGATTTGCATAGCGCGTTTATACTTCTGCAACACGAAAAAATCTGTTTTTATTTTCTAAACAACGCTAGGGAAAATAACGGGACTTTTTTTTTTGCTCAATTCACTTGTTTACTGATGCCATTAAATAAAAAAATAGTAAGGTGTCGCTTCCATTTCCTGTTTTCTATAAAATGCATTTTTACAGGTGCGTTTATACTTATACAAAGTACTGTATAAGTCTGTGTTATTTTTTTTTCGGCGTGACCCCCCCCAAGAAGTAAGGCTGTATACGCCCCTGTTGTCATGATCATTTTGTCAAAAATAACATTAAAATTGGTTATCTCATTGTTTTGACGAATTTGCTGGCACATTTAAGTACAGTCTGAAAACCGTCAAGACGTGTCTTTTTTAGTTGTTCAAGCATCGAATTTATTTGAATCCAAGCTTGTCCAAATCAGTATTTTGTTAGTATTTTGAAACTGGGTTTGTCCATTTTTCCAGCAACCACGTGAATGAAAACCACTTATGAATGAAGATCATTCAATGTTGACATGGAGTCTAGGAGGTTTGTCCATTTTTCAAAATGCCCAAAGATTTTCTTCAAGGCATCACTTTTGGAACACCATCTCAGCTACCACAGTACCAAAATATGAATGCTAAATACGCATCCAAAGAAACAAAATGTGAGAACAGATCAAACTCGTAGCTACATTGTTTTGCTTGACTGATTATGATTTACGGATTACAAAAAAAAAATAAAAGTAATCATCGTCAAAAGATGTGACTCATAATTTTTGTTGATTTTCTTCCTGAAAAAAACGCTCCCAAAAACAAAAGCCCCGAGAAAGTTCCCGATATCCCGTAGGACCACCACGCGCCTGCTTCTAACGCTAAAACCAATCTACCTACCCACTAATTATGATCTTACAATTTTTGTAATAAGTAAGTTTCATAAAAACCAGCAATAAAATAATTAAAACAATCTTTATGAGTAATCCACAAAGTGTTAAAAGAACGTCAATTGCTTTATTGAAAACAACGACCGACCATCCCAATCCCGTGCGTAAAAATCCACCCCAACACGTTATCAAAATAAAAGCGTAATCACCCCATTTGCAAAATGTGCGCTTGCTCTACTTACCATAAAACATGAGCACCATCAAAATTTCAAGTTCAGAAAATCCATAAAATCACTCTCATAGCTCCCCAGTCGACAACAACCCCAACGACGACGCACGCAACAACACGCAAAAACAGATTTTCCACAACTCAAGTCCAGAATACTCTTTTAAAACCACTCTGATTCCCCTTTTGAGCTCAAGAGTTATGACTCACTCAATGTCAACTCATTAATCTTCAATAAATTGTGAACGCCCATAAACAAACTCTCCTTACTCAAATCTCTCCTAAGATTACAATTCTCACAACTACAAGCAAAACTCGACCACGTGACATTTTGCTCAAATACTTTTGTTTTTTTTTTCCACCAGTAAGTTATTTATTCAAGAAGATTCTCTGGTTCCTATGGCTATGGTATGAGATTCGCACTTAAGGCGGAGACTTATTACCCACACAAAATGTATTTGCATCTCACTTGCACACATTGCCGTTGTTCTGCCATCCGGACGACATATGGCACGCGAGTAATAAAGCATTGGTTGTGGCGGCCATAAACCATCGTGCGAAGAGGTGGGTCTTAATCGGCAGCCATGTGCGCAAGTGGGAAGGATAGCGGCCATAAAGCATTTTCTGTTCAGCTGAGCTAAGTGATTTATAAGAGCATTCAGCAGGTAGCTGGATGTGAGAGGAAATGAATAAATTCTGAATGTGTATGGGGGAGAGCTGTTTTGATGTTGTTGCTTTTAACAAAGAATGGTTTAGCAGCAGTGCGTGAAGAAGAATACATTTCTCCAACTTGCTTAAGCATGATGTTTTAATGGTTGGCAAACGGGAAACCCCAGAAAGAGTGAGAAAGAGATTGAAGAATAACACAGCAGCAGCAGCTGATGTATTGTCGGCCATAAAGCATCCGAAGAGGATGTTTCTGCCATTACCCAGATAATAATGATGACGACTGAAATCGGTGAAAGTAAAATTGTGTTTTATCTCTTTTCATCTTCTTGTGTGTTGTTTTTGTTAGGTTGTTCGTCGTGCGACAGTGTTGCCGAGGGCGATGTGAATATGTGGAGTTTTTCGTTTGGGTTTTTTTTGATAACAATAGAAGAACGAAATTACATATAGGCACGAGTAGATACAAATAAATTGTATTTTTCCGACGGGAAAATGTGAAAAAATATTTTGAGAATTACTTGGTGCAGGAAGTTTTGCGTTAAAAACAAGTGGATGCTTTCTGGTGATTAAAAGTGTTAAGTTCTTTATATTTTTGAATAGTTAGGTAGGTATTTACTGCTAGATGCTACGATAAGCGGTTTAATTGATAAAAAATTGATTAATAAGTAAAGAGCTAATTGTGGCAATTTAGAATTTTAAAAATAGAAATTAAAAATTCATTTAAAGCGAAAGATAAAAAGTTTTTAGACTCAAAAAAAAAAAAAAAAAAAAAAAAAAAAATACTTCTTTGGAATAAATACAAAAATGAGTGTCTTTTTTCGTTTGCAGCTATACCCAAAAAAAGTCTAGAATTTTTTTTTAATCTCGAATGAACCAAAAAAATTACACATACCTAAACTAGTTCAATTTTTAAAGCCGAATTACTGACAATCAAGCATGCAAATGAATCAAACAGGATCGAAACCAGAACCATAATACAGTCTTTTGTGGCACAAACAGTTCGGTGGCTGTTAGAACCATATTTATTCGGCTACATTGTCCCCCAAATAGTTATAGGTACAGCAATGCTGCGATGATGTTAGAAGTTTGTGCATCAACATCAGTGTCACTCTTATCTGGGTTCCGGGTCAAATTGGCATTGATGGGAACGAATGAGCCGACTACCTAGTCAGGTAAAGATTGGCTCTTCACAGCTCTTTTGCGCAAAGAATCAACATTCGAGCGTTGAAGGGAATTTGGAACAGTTTTCCAAAACTGCATTATATTATAAAGGAAGATTTGGCCTAGGTAGCTTATAATAAGCATCACTACACAATCAGGGCTGGCCACGAGACGAGAATCTGCAATACTTTTGTAAGTCTCGGTCTCGTTAAAATCGAAAACTTTCATTCTCGTTTCGGTCTCGTATAATAAAGTCTCGTCTCGGTCTCGTCTCCGAAAAACACGATTTTCGAAACTGTTGATTATTGGAACAAAGTATTTTCGATTATCGTTTGAATATGTGCAGAAGAAAATAAAAATTTATACGAAATTGCATTTTTTAATTTGTTAGACTCTATGTAAATTTCGGTCCAAATATTATACAATCTCGTCTCGGTCTCGTCTCCGTCTCATCTCGGTTGCTTAAAAGGCGGTCTCGTCTCATCTCGGTCTCGTTATTCGAGACCGAGACTTTTCTCGTCTCGTGACCAGCCCTATGCACAATTGATATGATATGAGCAGACCCCTGGGAAGACATAGCCAGGATCTTTTGCGACCTAAACCGGACACTGGCCAATAAGAAAGAATGCAATACTAACTGTCGTAGCTGTGGGAATCAGTAATAACAAAAAGCAATAATTATTTCTAGTGCAAGTGCTCTTTCGAAAAGGCGTTCTTTGATGACATTGGCGAACTTTCAGAAATGAAGAACACAGACTTGAACTCTTTTCTCAACGAAATGGCTCTAAGGCAAACTTATAGGTTATGTTTGTACTTCTGCACCATACCTTCTGTCGGATTCCTATTATCTCGAGCTCATGAACTGGGGACGGGGTTGTATGTTCACTGCATGTACTGTTTTAATTGGTAGATGTTATGTTTTTTGGTACCTAGTTGTTATTTGAAATCTCTTAATAACGTTTCTTGTAGTTGTTATTAAACTCACCAACCTTTTTTCGACCAGTTCAACACAAAGTACTTCTACGAAAGTCAATTGTCATTCACAGTTTAGGTTGGATTCGTTAATTTCAAATGATTATTAGATACTATTCATATTTGTTACGTTTATCGAAGTACAAAAAATATGTTCAACTTTTATCTGATCTAAAAATGTTAAAAGGATATAACCTATTAACCGCATAGAATAAGAGCACTTGGTTGTGTTGCCTCGACGACTTCACATGCAATATCGAATGAAAGTCAAACAGAAACCTAAATTTTTGAGCGTCGTATTTATGATTTTTCAACAATTTTTTTTTTGTCAATGTAAACTGCGACAAAAAATTGTTATGTAAGCAAATCAAACAAATTTCAGCATCAATCTTTTGACATCAAAAGTGAGGAATTTGTAGAAAAAGTTCAAGTTTTAATTAGAAAAATATGCATTCGGCATCACTTTTAGCTACAATATAATTATTGCTGTGAGAATAAACTCATATTGAATTGCTTTTCCAAAAATTAATGATTTTTGAATTCATATTTGGCGCGTTTTATTGGAAAGTAGGTATTTCAGATAGCGCGGTCAACCTTACCCTCGGTATAAGAAGAACAAAATTAAGAAAGTGTCGACAAAATAGCCAACTGATAAACGGACTACGTCTAAGAAAAAACTAGGTACATTTTTGAAACGAAACGAACATTTTCTTTATAATTTTGTTCAATAACGATTTGTTGGTAGTTCTTATTTTTTCTTAAAATATCCCTGGTTAATTTTTCAATCCTACTCTAAATTCAATCCGAACGGGACGATATCCCGATCATATGTCCTTATCCTTAAGTCTTCATGTCAATTCCATCTAGAGGTTATAACGAGTTATGGGTATAAAACGGTTTGGTGCAGTAAAGCACTAATTGGTCCATGGACTAGGCAACAAACGTAGCTTAACCCTTTATGTATAAAAGGCTGGCGGGGTTCCAATCGTGAAAATCGAATGATCCGTTCTCGAGTTATGCGCGCACACATATAGATAAAAGACCAAGGAAATCTAACAATACTCAAGACCCTAGATGCAAAGGAAAATGAATCCAATACTTAAAAACCTATTAAGACAATACCTATATATATCTAATATCTAAAAAAGGACTCCATCACGATACGCGTTTGGCAACCATCTTCTTCTTTATTTAACCGGGGAGGGGATCACAACTCTCCCAATCAACTGCTTCAACTGGTTCCAATTGTGGGGTTCGCTGGGTTGACCTCAGAAAACGTCGACAGGCCTCCTGGTTCTGGAATGTTCCATGTCTGAGGCCAACTTAATGCAGGTGTCGTTGCATTTGTTTTATCCAGGAGTTTTTGCGCCTGCCTATCCGTTTGGCAAACACCTATTCTCGTATAACTCACAACTTTATTTTCAGCTTCAGCATTCTGGTTTATGTGAATGTCAGCTCTTTCAAAGAACCTGGTTGTTTCTTGTCAAAACTTTTTGTTTGCCATTGCCATGATATTACCTACCTACTTATTTACCTTCCTTCAGTAAAAATTAGTCCAGAAACAGCCGATCTATGGAACGAAGCACAGGTCAGCTGATTTTTTTTTAATATCTGAAAGAGGGTCATTGAATAAACTCAAATTCAGGGTTTCGGGAGCCCATGACCAATGGCTAATCCATCACCATATGGGAAAACGCGGATCGATCGACAAACATCCCCACATTTTATTTTTTTTTACTATATTTTCATTTTTGTTGGTCTATGTTGTTGTTTACTTATTTAAGAATACCAAATTGTCTTTATTTTTAATTAATTTTAAAGATAATGTGTGATATCGCAGTCCAAAGTTATAGCTCACATCCGCCACCGGCCACTTAACAAATCGCATCGATATACGTATTTTTGAAAAGCTCGCGACACCTTACAATATTTTGACTTTAAGGTGGAAACTGAAAGCTAAGATATTCAAATTAATATTTACATAAGGTAGGTAGGAACTTGTTAGCCCTAGGTAGATAATGATATTTTTTAGTAGATACGTTACAGGTAACCATTCGACGGGTGCCGTGACATTTGGCCATGTGTCATAAGGCCATATTCCAAAATATGGCCATATATGACACATTGTGCAGGTATCAAATGGCCAAATTCGAAACCATATGGCCATTTGACGGTTTTTCAAAGTGTCATATGGCAATATTTCTTTGTGACTTTTGGGCATATGGTTTAATGCTCGAATAACCACTTATGTCGGTCAAAACCCAATAAATAAATTGTGGAGATTTTATGCAAATTATATTATAAAACATTCTTTAAGAACAAAATTAAAATTTTTCAAAACAACTATTGTTGAAAACGTATACAAGAATTTTTTAAAAAATCACACGAATTTTTAAAAATGCTTGTAGGTAAACGTTTTCAAAAATTTATTTGAAAGATTTTAATTTTGTTTTAAAGATAGTCTCCTTAACATTTTAAAAATTACTAAACATAAAATTTAAAAAACAAAATTAAAGTTTTTTAAAACAACTTTTTGAAAACGTGTTACACCGAGTGGTAATGCAATCGGAACGAGGAGTAAAGGGAAAAATGAAAAAGTAAAATTGATGTTCGTCGAATCGACGAAGGTTATACCTTTCTATTTCTAGGGTTAAACATACCTTAACAATTTTGAGTTAGAAACAAATGAATTAAAAACTGCTAAAATAAATCAAGCATCCGCATATACGTTGTCCCCGTATCAACACCATCAACATCGACGTCGGCATCGGAAACGCATTCGAAAACTATAGATAGATACCTATGGCTTCCTATAAGTCATCATTATTAGTTCGAAAAACGTTTGTTTGAAATAATTTTCCCTTTTTTGACCTGTTTTTTTTTTTGTAGATTGTATCTCTTTCCTTGCAATCTTCTTCTAAGCATACATTTCTAACTATTCAAGCAGTCCACGATTTACTCCATGAAGGCATATATATCTATTTCGTCTGTAGCGTGATGGAACACTCTGCAAATTGTTCGTTTGTTAAGTACAAAATCTAACAACTTTACCTACTCTACTACTCTTCAAATTTTTTCTAAATTGCGAAAGAAAATTAAATACCAGCTGCAACAAATTTAGTCTGTGCTTGGCATTCGTATAGTTTAAATCTAACCCCAACGTGGATTATTTTTAGGGAACTTACACATACCTACAAACATACGTAGGTATAAAAAATGCATTTTCAACGCAGCATTACTTAAAACGCCCCAACCCTGAAATGCCAGTCTTTCATATTTGCATATGTATAAGTATCTATAGTAAGGACCTATCTTAACATAAAAGGAATGTTTTCTACTGTTCCAAAAATTACTTTGCGCTCTCGGCCTATGACAGCTCGTGCAAAAGAAATTCACAAACATTTATCTCATTTTGACATTTATTAACGTCAAAGTGTCATATGAACTTATCTAGTAGGTTACAATGCAAAAAATATACAATAGCCAATTTAGTGATTTTCGTTTTAGTAAAATTTTAGAATATACCAGTTTTATAATAAGAATATGAAGAAATTTAAATATTAAAATATTGAAATTACTTCTGTTTTAAGTGGAGTGAATGAATAAAATTCAATTAAAAAGTAAAAGTGACCTCAACTCCAGAAATAATTCGCCCAAGGTATAACAGTGGGCTCTTCAGTCAGTCTGTTATACCCTACTAAAACACAAATTTTGGTCGATGTTTACCGACTCTTATAAAAATCACAGCAAAAAGATACTGTAAATTTTATTATTCTAGGGGAATTTGTTTAAATTCGTGCACCAAGAAAATAAATACCCGTGGTCAGGTTTTTTATAATAAGAAGATGAAGAAATTCAAATATTAAAATATTGAAATTACTTCTGTTTTAAGTGGAGTGAATGAATAAAATTCAATTAAAAAGTACAAGTGACCTCAACTCCAGAAATAATTGTGTTTCGCCCAAGGTATAACAGTGGGCACTTCAGTCAGTCTTTTATACGCTACTAAGACACAAATTTTGGTCGATGTTTACCGACTCATATAAAAATCACAGCAAAAAGATACTGTGAATTTTATTACCTAGGGGAATTTGTTTAAATTCGTGCACCCAGAAAATAAATACCCGTGGTCAGGTTTTTTATAATAAGAAGATGAAGAAATTTAAATATTAAAATATTGAAATTACTTCTGTTTTAAGTGGAGTGAATGAATAAAATTCAATTAATTATTGATACCATTTTTAGTTAATAGATACATTTTACAATATTGTGTAAATAATTTTTAAAATCATGAATAAGAGTCTCACACCATTAAAAATGGAAAAACTAAAGATGTGTTTTCTACTGTGCATATGTAATTGAGGAAGATAATATTTTGTATAATTTTATTTATTCATTATTTTTTTCTATGAATGACCTTCCAAGATATAAACTATACCTAATGTTCCAGATGTCTATAGCTAGCATCATCTAAATAACTAGATGCCAACCTGCTTCGGTAACAAAAATTCACACAACGCGGCGCTCAGTTTTATGAATATAACATTTAAAACCACAACGTTTCTAAAATAAAAATCTTAAACGTTAAGTAGGAACAAGTTAACACACACAAAACCATCTAAACATACATATAGTGCGCTGATTACAATTTTCCAGGAATCATAAATTACTTAATTAAAAAAAAAAAAACACACACACAAAATGCAAGTGTTCGAAATACAAAGTTTATTGTATAGGCTTAGCATAGCACATACTCCTACAACAACTGTAGGCCAAACAAACATGTTTATAAACATTCACCACATTTTACCGAGTGTGTTTACACTCAATATCAGCCGAATAATAAAACAGATACCATAAAATGTTTATGTTGCTCCTAGCGCCAGAAGGTGGTCCATCGCAACCGGTAAATAAATTAAACTTTTATTGAAAATCATAATAAACAAAGGGAAATGTAGGAGAATTTTATGTTTGTTTATCCAAAATAAACTTAAATTCCCAAGTGGTAGGGAATGGTGCGCGCCGCGGCGTGGCGTGCGGAATTTTGTTTTTATTTTTATGTTGCAAACAAAAATCACATCATGACTATAAGCTATCTAACTACCTATATTCTTCTATTCTTGTTTGTAAAATTTGGCCGTAGCATAGGTATATCTGTTTATTTTTCGGCCAATATTAGAATTGAGAATGGGGCAAGGACGCAACGTAAGAATTCGAAGCAAACATTGCGATCAATTTTCAAGTTCAAACTATTTTTGTTTTGATAGAAGATATAGTCTATCATATTCACTTTATCAGGTACTAAGATATGTGGTTTTCTAATGCTTCTGGCTGTGAAATTGATACATAATAACTCATAATTTAATAAATTGTTTACAGAACATTCTTAATCTCAATTAATAAAATAAACGGTTCCGTTACAAGTGACCTCAACTCCAGAAATAATTGTGTTTCGCCCAAGGTATAACAGTGGGCTCTTCAGTCAGTCTGTTATACCCTACTAAGACACAAATTTTGGTCGATGTTTACCGACTCTTATAAAAATCACAGCAAAAAGATACTGTGAATTTTATTATTCTAGGGGAATTTGTTTAAATTTGTTCTTAATACAATTGATTTTAAAGGAAAATAAATATAGGTATAGGTAAAAATAATTAATTTGAAAAGAAATAAAATGGACGATTGAATAGCGCTCGAACTTGTTCTTGTGGCATGAATGAAATATGAAAGGACACAAGATAACGCCACTTCTATCTTTTCACTTTGTTGTTGTACGTGAGTATCTATACAGAGGCCTTTTTTAATTCAAATCTCAGCATAATAAGAATCAAGCAAGAAAATGTATTTTTTTGTATTTTTTATATTTAATTATATAAACCAGTTGCTAAGAACTTAATAGTTTCTTGTAATAGTAAACTTCACAAAGAAGGTATATTTAAGCATGTCAAATGTTAACAAAAGGTTTCTTTCAAGGTATGTCCATTTTTTATAATAGGGGTATTCATGCAACGATGTAAAACACTAGATAAGTTTACCATTTGCGTAAGTTTATCATTTGGTAAATGAACTGTCAACATTTGTATGGGAAAAGGTTTACACATATTGGATAAAATTCCTCAAGGAGTTTGCTTGGGAAAATGATTTGTTAAAATTAACCAAACCTCATTGTGACTTTTATAATTAGGTGTGTTCAGAAATATGATATATATATGATTGTCAGAGAACCTAAAAAAACTCTGACCGTGTTCTGTAACTATCGAATCGAGATTAGTTGGCGATAAAAATTGTAAATAAGAACGAAATTTATAGAAGAGAAAATAATTCGGACGTCTACATTTACTCAAAGATTAGAAAAGCTGCTTTTCGTAAATTATTAAGTTAGAATTATAAAGGCTCTCCCAAACCAAAGCTAATCATTATTGTTGTTTTCTTTGTCGTCAACGAATGATATGCATTGGTTTGGGAGATCATTAATAGTCGCAACTCGCAAGATCGGAAGCAGATGTGTCGTTCCGATACCTTCGACTCCGATTTTGCGTTGGTTCGGGAGAGGTTTTCCATTTAAAATTAACTTCGAAATCTAAAAACGTAAAAGTTTTGACTTTAATATTTGACGTTTAACGAACAGCTAATTCAATAACACATCATTTAACCAAATAAATAAATAGGTCGTTCATGCAAACTTTTGTGCAAACTTAAAATTTTACACAATTTGTAAAATTACGACGATGCATGAATACCATTAATATACATAACTAATAATTGTTTGTGTCTCTTGAGTTCTAGGGGGGGGGGGTCATCTTCCAAATTATATCTAAGATGGCTGAGTGGTTAGAGTGATGGACTGTCACGTAGGTGTTCCCGAGTTCGATCCCTAGTGAGGTAAAAATATAATTTATGTTTTAAAATTGTTTCCAATAATTGTTTCCAATACCAATACTATAATTAATAAATAATTGAATTTGGTACTTGATTTCAGATAAAATGCAGTAAAAATCACATTAAAAAATCAAAATACAAATTAATTTTTGCTTTTTTTTATTTATTTTTGTTCAACTTCTATAAGACTTGTATTTTTAGCATCTAATAGGTATTATACAACCATACATAAAAAAGTTCGCACTTCTATTAAACTTGTATTTTACTTTTATACAACCATGTCCGAAGCAATCTGTCGAGTTGAAGTGTCATTCAAATTTCCAATGTCGCTCGTAAAAACTTCGTATCGGCTTCTTTAGGCTTCTATACAAACTAATACTTTTAAAAGATCTGCGAATAAGTTTATAAGAAGATTTTCCGAAATCACGTATACAAGCTATTAGCTTCTATAACATTCTCCTTAAATGTCTTATTGAACTTCTAAAGCCTATTCTATTAAGCCAAACCGAAGCTGAAATGTTAGTTGGGGTTAATACCTGCCTAGTATACCGGATTTAAAAAATTTAATACAAGGTTTGCAATTCTTAGTTTTTGAGAACAAACACACTATTCAAAAGTCATAGGAAAGGAAGTGTAATTATTTCTCACACTTAGGGCTGGTCACGAGACGAGAAAAGTCTCGGTCTCCCATGACGAGACCGAGACAAGACGAGACAAGACTGGGTTTTAAGCAACCGAGACGAAACTGCATATTTGGACCGAAATTTACAGAGAGCCTAATAAATTAAAAAATCCAATTTCAGTTAAATATTTATTTCCTTCTGCACGTATTCAAACTATAATCAAAAATATTTCGTTCCAATAATCAACAAGTTGGCCGGAAATCGTATTTTTAGGAGACGAGACCGAGACGAGAATTAATTATACGAGAGCGACACGAGACCGAGACGTGACTGAAAATTTTCGATTTTAACGAGACCGAGACGAGGCTTACAAAAGTCTCTCAGAGTCTGATCTTGTGGCCAGCCCTACTTACACTATAAGTGGGCAGAAACTCCAGCTTTCAAAGTGAAACTCATTCTCAGTAAAAAGTGTACAATAAATTCTCTTCCTCAGTAGGAATCAACCCCACTTTGAAAAGTGGAGCAGTAGGAATCAATTCCACTTTGAAAAGTGAAGCAGATTCTCACGTAAAGTGAAAAAATGCTCATGTGGAGCAAATTAGTGCAGATATATTTTCCTTAGTAGCTTTTTCTTTCTACTTGTTTTTATTGGCCCAATTACCGCCAACGAGTGATGACATCACACAGCACGGCCTAAAGACTTATTTCCAAGTACACCAGTGGAAGTGGAGTGAACAAAATTTAAATCCTCTCGAGTGGGGGTGGAAAACATCTAAATATGAATTGGTACCTAAAACCATGAACCAACCTCCTGTAAAACCGGTTAACAATGAAGCTGTGGGTGTACAACACGTTAACGTCTGTCTAGTATGTTTTGTAAGAATTGCATGGGTGTTAAGTGCGACAATTCACGAGAAGATGATATTCCTGAAGACATGGATAGTGAAATTCAAGAGATTTAATCAAATCTAGAAGTGAAAATTTTTATTATATTTTTGTATGAATACAAATTTTTTTATGATATTCATTTTCACATTACATAAAAACCAAAAGAGTAACAACAAGTGAAAAAGGCTGTACAAATAATCATTTATTATTAATAAATTAACTTATTATAAATGTCGAAGTAAATGCGATAAAAATTGAAAAAGGGCTTAATTGACCTATCTTGGTTAATATACCCTCTCCCCTCAAAATTGCACCCTCTCATTTAATAGCAGTCCGCGGTTTTGATTGATTTTTACAATTAAACCCGCGAACGGCTTAGTTCATTTCTATGTGAAATAATCAAAAGCCTACTATGGCGGGCTCTCAGACTTTAAGTTCTAATATGATTTTTTTTTATAACTGACATTCTTAGCACATCATATATGGGATATTCACAAAAAAAAAGTTTAGGTACGCCATCTTAAAGGTCAGTAATTGGTCAAAAAAGAGTCAAGTATTTTCATAAATTGGTCAGCCATATGAAAATTTTGATCAATGTTTAAAGTAGGTACACCAAGGTCACGCGCGATTTTAATAACCTCATTTATGGAATATTCGAAAAACTATACCACCTGATGGTTACCTAAACCTCATTAATGGTCAATTAGTTTTAGTAATAGGTGGGCCCTACATTTTTCTTATGATTTTTTAAAGTTTTTTGTCAAGGTCGAATAAAAATTTTAGCACCTCATTTATGAAGTATTCGCAAACAAAGTATAACATTTGAAAGACTACCGATTCCTCATAAAAGGTCAGCTTGTTTCAGTAAAGGTCAGCCATATATTATTCAAGGTCAGAGTATAAAACTTTTATCACATCATTTAAAAAAAAGTATTTCACATGGGATTCAATAGCCTGACGGGCTACATCATACTAATTAGAAAATGCAATGTTGAAAATGAATAAGTTCTTATATTTCATATACCATACTATATAGTTCTTTTTATATAAGACATATTATTTCTGATGGGATACTGAAACATGTCCAATAAGTAGTATAACAACGGGAACTAATAAACAATGAAACTGAAAATATTTATTTTGACTTTTTAGTAATATGTGATTTTTTTTTAATGATGTGATTAAAACTTTGCCCTTGAAACAAACTTTCATCAAACAACAATTCATCAAAAAAAAGAAAAACTATGGCTGACCAATAACTGAAGCTTTCTGATATTTTATGCCGGTTCGGTGGCCTATCAAATGGTATAACTCCTTTGCTAATAACCCATAAATGACCTTGAAAATGTTTAAACATTTATAAAAAAAAATCAATGGATGACCTTTTATGAATTTTAAGCAACCATTCGGACGCTAGGTACTTATACATTTTTTTTCGAATATTCCATAAATGAGGTGCTAAAAATCACTATGATCTTGAAAAATATTTCATTAATTTAAATTTTAAATAAAATAAATCTATAGCTGACCAATTAGGTACTACTATCTATATAGATAATGGCATGCTTTTTTTAGCGAATATCCAATGAGGTGTGCTAAGATCCAGGAGCCGAAGTTATGTTTGTATTCGAATTTGCAGTTTTTATTGAGTTTTATTTTCTTCGCGGTTTCGATATATCTACGTACATTTTAAAATCGCAATTTTCTACTTCGATTAATTCGGAAAAAGTACCGGAAACAGGTTATTAAATAGTAAAACATGATTATAATGCAGCTTATAATTTAGTACTTTATCAGCTGTATTCAGATTTTTTTGTATTTAAACATTTTAGAATGATATGTTATTGGAACTGAATAGGTAGGGTAGGGCGGGGATAGTTGGACCACTATTTTCTGGAAGTGCTATAATTACCAAAACGCTCATAATAATACAATTAAAAGAACTGACATTTGATTTCTAAATACAATTTGAAAAATGGAAAATTTGTAACAGCAGAAGAATTATATAGCCTCAAGAGCACCAAGTCCAAGTGGTCAAACTTGCCCCGCTAGCGGGGTAAGTTGGACCAGTAGGATGGGATAGTTGGACCATGATGGCCTAAAAATGGAACAATGATATCCAAAATAACAACAAAGCCATCTATTATTAGAAACTGAACTTTATTTTAATTAAACTTTACTTGAAGAGTAATAATTATTTTTTACCAGACAAAAATAAATATTAAAAAAAAAAATTAAAATAAAAGCAAAAAGTAAATAAACGAATTAAAACAAAAAGACTCTTCTTGGATAAAATAGGATATAGAAATAGCTAAAACGTAAAACATTAAAGTAGATTTACGAATCGTAATCGCTTTTGCAATTAAAGCAAATACCTTAATATGACTATTACCACTTTTTAAGCCTTTTGTATGGGCAAGCATAGCAATCAACCCAATATTAAGCATGAATTTGTATATCAGCGGGGTAAGTTGGATCGCCACCAGTCCAACTTACCCCACACCTAGTTTGATGCACATATAAAAAAAAAAAAAAAAAAATCGGGTGGCACAACGGCAAATAACAACTCGCAACCATTTCTGTGTGTGCCTGTCGACAGGAATTTTATGCCGAATCCGAACGGCTAGACGAGAAGCACTTACGACAAGTGATACTCTTGGAGGATTTGTCAATTCCTCGCAAGAGGAAGTAGCCCTGAAAAAAACCTTTTTAGTTTTTATGTGGACGAGGCTGGGAAGCGAACCCAGACCGCCAGCGTGACAGTCGAACGCACTAACCATTACGCTACGGGCTACTACACATATTGCATCACTAAATAAAAACCACTAAAAGCATTCAAATCTTATTCAAGGAATATTGAAATACAATAACAGGGCTCAAGAAAATACTATAACTTATTGTGAGACTCGTACGTTTTCTATTAAATAACACAAAAAGAAACAAATATGTATTTTTAACTTTGGAACCTACTACAAAAACACAAATCAGTAAGTGGCTACCGTTCTACTTACAAAATGCAACTGAAACTATTTTTGCACGTGCTTATTAATGAGCACGCTTCATTCGTGATTAATCATGTTCATGTAGGACTTTTATTTTTGGAGTAATTCGCGTGGCCCAACTTGCCCCATGGGCCAACTAGCCCCGCCCTACTCTACTCATCGGCAAAATACAAAGCAGTACTAATGCGACCAATCTGTGAATGAAGCACTTTTCAAATAATTTCTTTAAAACATTAAAATCAAATAAAATAGGTACCTTTGCATCAGGTAAACCTACGTACATACATAATGTTTTTATAAAACACTAACCTACAACTCACTGTTCTATAAAACTTACCTACATAACTAGGTTCATCTAATTACGTGGAGTAAAACAATTTTACCCTTAAGCCATTGGATGCCATATACAAACTGCCAACCATCCCAGTTAACACCCAAACAAATACACACAAAAGTATAAGAACTTGGGTAATAATAGCAATAATGATGATTATAACAATCATTGCCGGGCTAACACCTAATCACAAAAGTTTGTCAATGCACTCATTACCGGCAACGATCACAAAGGATGCTCTTCTATAAAATCTATAGATAGGTTGGTATATATGTCTGCTTTAATACTTTCATAGTGTTCCTGTAGCCACGAAGTCATTGAGTGCTGTTAGGTTAGTAAGCGGCACTCTTTCGGATTCGGTTAGCATAGTGTGAGGTGTTCAAGGCTACATACCTATATAAATGGCGAATATCGAGAAAACGACGCATAGACATCACAGAGGGATATAAAACCAAGCACGAGCATCATCAGCACCCGACAACCACTTGTAGAGTATCCTGCGGCGAACTTAGTGGTATGGTCACACAATTACGGATGTAATAAAGTAATTTGGTGTAATTGGACTAAGGAGCAACCCCTTTTGTTCAACTTTATTATTATAGTACACCATCAGCAGCACTGTAGGAGTTTTCTTTTCGGTTTATTTTTTTTTTTTTGTTTTCAACTTGAACTGGAAAATATTTTGCATACCTACCTCTATACCTTCACAATAGGTACAGCACCCTTAATAATAAAAAGGAGTAGGTGTGAAGTTTATCAATTTTATGGAAACAATATTATGGAAATCTTAAAGTGGAGGAGTTTACTTTTGTTTCTATTGTTTTTTATTATATAGTCTAATGAACAGATGATTTGACGGGAACAAATTCCATTGATTTGAAGAGGTGAGTGAAGTTGAACAGAAATCAGAAAGGATAATTCGGACTGTTCTAGACCTTTATGAACCTATTTGTTGCCTGTCAAGATAATTTATTATTGAACAAATAGTTGATGATTATTGTCCGTTAGCTTAATTGAACTAGAACAAAATCCAGTAGGTACCTATACCAATTCTTTTTAGGGCGTAATTTATTCAAAAATCCATTGTATTTTTCACGGTTTTAAATTAGGTTACCAAAAAAGGATTTTTTTTATCTGGTATCCTTTGAACTCAAACTTAACATCCATTTTCCGATATCGGCTCCGGTTTTGTAATGAATTACCGTAAAAAAATGGACGAAGAGTTCGCCAAATAACTTTTTTTTTTTGAAAATGCATCATTAACATCGAGTGTAGCTTCGGCTGTGTGGCACGTAGCGCCGTCCCGTTGAAACCAAATGTTGCCAATATCCTCCTCTTCAATTTTTGTGAACAAAAATTTGTTCAACATGGCCCGATAACGATCGCCATTGACTGTAACGGCCACTCCTTGCTCAGTTGAAGAAAAATGGCCCAATTATGCCTCTGGACCAAAATCCGCACCAAACCAGACTCGTTTTGGGTGTATCGGCTTTTTAATGTATGCGTGCTGGTTTTCTGTGCCTCAAATGCGACAATTTTGCTTGTTTACATACCTGCCAAGATCAAAATGAGCTTCATCTGAAAGATGATTTTTTTTGGCAAAATCGGCAAAGTAATGTCGCAATATTTCCCAGCATTGCTCAAGCATATACACAAACACATTCGTTCAGCGGAAGGATAAAACTAATTATCTGTCAAATCAGACATGAGCTTAGTGTTACCATTCACGAAATAAGCACTAGTTGAAAAAAAAAAACATTAGATGGCGGACCCTTTATAAGGTGATTTTTCCAATCAAAATTTGCAACGATTCCTGAAGATATTAGATAAACTCTATATCAATTAAAGTCTATATTTAGTAAACTGTATCCTTGAAACTACGTTTTAAATATTTTTATATTACGTATCTCTTTTACTTTCCGGGAAATCCAAAAGTAAAAATGCTACTCTTCACCTCGCCTTAAAATAAGTATACTTTTTTGAGGTTTGACTCTGGAGCGTGTGGCTTGTGGATCTAATTTTTTTTTTGTCTCCTGAAATTTAAGTATTGTTTTCTTAATTGGGAACATTTTGTAGATAATATCGATGTTTTGAACAAATTTTTATTGTAAGTACAAAGTTGTTTTTTTTTCAATTAAAAACATTTCAGAGTTATTTATGGTCTTACAACATTTCTTTAAGAAAATCAGTTTTTTGTTTAAACAATTGTCTTTTGCCTTGGCGACTTTATGAGTTAAGCTTGGTTTTATTTGTCAAATCCCCTTACGGACTCAGCTTTATTTCGTACGGTTTTATGTTGTTTCATTTTAGGTAACTTTAAATTTGTTGACGCCATTTTTTCATAAAATTTCTCTCGGAATACTTTGGATTTAACTAGGTTTTTTAGGAAATTGGTGATGGTTTATTTCTCGTGTAAATTGTTTATCTCCGATCACAGGTTTTCCTCCAATTCTCCTTAAACCTTAGCCCCAACCTCGTTCTTTTGTCAAATTATTTCGTGGCTTAGTTTGGCTCTTGGGTTATTATTTGTTTTTACATTTAACCTGTATACGTACCTAAATTTTGAACACCCCAAACTAATTGTTTTCCAGTTCGAGAAAAAAAACTCCTAAAAGTTTGGGAATATATGAGAAAGTCAACTGTGACGGTCTCAATAATTTCTTCAGGAACTTTAACTGGTTACTTTTCTTCCTCGGCAGTGACGTAGACCTTAGTGCAAATATGGTCACAAATAAAATGGAGTGAGAAATTTTATCCCAAATAGGATAAAACGTAAAATCTATCAAGTCCAAAGAAAACTCATTCTTTTATTCGAGCTGTAACGAGTTTAGAACTTTAACGGCATTATACGAGAGAACAATCTCTTAGATGATCAAAAATTCTTATGGTAATTATTGTATCTATGTATCGCAAGAAAATGAATTTGGCTATAGCTGAAAAAGAAATTTCAAATGAAAAACGTTTTGAATGCGCCAACCCCTTTGAAAACCACAATATAAGTCGCGAATACAAAAATTTATTTCCTGTACCTATTTTATTTTGTTGTACGTATTTCTACCAATGTTTGATGTATATTTTTCATTTGAAATTTTTTTTAGCTAGTAAAAATTGCTTAGTTGCGACACTTTTCAATTAATATCCATAAGAATTTAATGACAAACAACAATAATATTCGTACGTGACTTATATCGCAGGTCGCAGATTTAAATATGTAGTTTGGCGCAACTCAAAACGTCTGTCAGTTACATTTTACAACTCAGGGAGTCAAGAATTTTAAATTGAGATTACATTTTCAGAAATTTTATATCTAATATCCAATTAATAAACTAATATTTACATCCGCGACTTTTATCGCGCTTTTCAATAGTTTGGCGTAACTTAAATCGTCTGGTAATTTATATCTTCATTCTCTTGAGTCAAAGCCTATTAACTGGTAAACATTTGAAGAAGCGCCCACTACAATACATTTTAAAAGTAAATACATAATAGCATCCGCGTAGAGGAGTTTTATTCATTTATCAGCTCTTTGTAGGGCTCTCAATTCCAGCAACTACTTGCACCGGTTAGCGATCATTCAGCATCTTACGCAAAGTAAAAACTTGGCTTAGATCCACAATAACCGACAAACGACTTGATTCGAACAAACAAACTTTTACAACGAAATAATTGACCCTTTTGGAAAAGAGCCCAGGCGGTTGCAGTTGCTATTCACTAAGTAACAAATGTTGAAGAAAAATCATATATTTGCTTCCTTTAATAGTTATTTAACGTCAAAACGAATAAAAGTCACATTTTCTATTCCTAAAATAAAATCACTCACAACTGACCTATGCCTAGACAAAATAAATAAACTTTTAATAAAAAAAAAAAATTGAATTCAAAAATTGCATATTCATTTTTTATTATTTATTATTATTTATAACTTTTCTATTCATTGAAGAACTTGATTTTATAGATTTTGCTTAATCAGGCAACTTAGATTGTTGAGCCCCTCTATGTAAACTCCGTTTCCTCAATACGCCTATTAAATTTAAGAACGGATTCCTGGCTGTGTTAAAATCTAAAAGTGATAACTAAATTAAGGTAGGTATTACTAAATAAAGTCAATGAATTTTAGTCCGAAGTAGTAACTTGAGCAACCATACTTGTCTTCAAATTGTCTGCCATAGGTCCATGTTCAATTGTGCGTAACTAAACCTCCTAAGTTCGTAAGAACGCATTCTCTACATTGAACTAGAAATAAAAATCGTAATGTACCTATCTATTTAATTTTTAAACCAATTCGATCTAATTAAAGTCAATTACAGGGTCCATTATCTGTTCCTCAACCCAATGACCAATTATGATACCCATCTGCATATTCATAGGCACCTTTCCAACAATAATTCAAATTATTAATATGATCCAACGCTCGCGCGTTGACCTACAATTATACAACATATCTATGCATGCTGGCGCCAGCACTTAAAAATGATGCAATACAACATACATATTTATAATAAATACTATATATGTATGTAATTCTATAACTAAAATAAAAAAAATTGTAAACCAAAAACATACAACACATACCTATCAACATTAATATTTAAACTCAGTTAAAGTGTAGTTATATAAACTGCATAGCGCCACTTCTTGCTCTATACCTATTCTGTGCCACTGTTTGAATGCCATACAGAGCGGTATATACGCGGCATGGTCGCGCTTCCGCGCCAGCAAATTTATGGGAATTTTATTAAGTGACTGTTTTAACAAATTACAATGAGATAAAAATCAATTTGTCGTGCCATGCATTTTGCCAATATTCAACTCGACCGCCAATGATGCTTCTGCCGCGCTGCCACTGCTTCTCTATGCCCATAGTGCTATTCCCATGTTGGTTGGGGCTGGCGCGCACAACAAATATTCATATCTATAATCACCCTGGTTATATTCTTCCTATACAAATCCATGCCATATGCAACAATGAGGAGGAAGCAAAAGCAACAGCAGCGAACAGCTGAGGAGGAGTAGGTAGCAGGAGTATGGAATATGGCCCACTCTGAGTTGTGTATAGTGTGGAGTTTGTATCTTATGCGAGTGACGGGCGCCCTCGCTCGCCCTGAACCCAACCAGCAGCGCAGCGCAAAAGAGAGAGAGAGAAAGAGAGAGATTTACCGGGCTTACCTGTGTTCAGAGTTTACCTGATGCGATATCACGTATAGAGGCCATGGAAATACCAAAACCAGAGACACAACTCCTCGTACGAGCTGCGAAATAAGCGAAGCAGGAACAAAAATGAAAAAAAAACAGACAAGAAAAAAAAATTAAAAAAAATAACGAATCCGAAATTGGAATCGATTTTGCATAAAATGATTGATGTACTTCGCAGTGATTGAACAGCGCCACTTTTATTTATTCGCTGTGATGTAGTAAATTATTACTGCGGATGGTGTTGCGAATCACAACTGAATTGACTCCGCCAGACAGATGGTGTATAAGTCAAATGTAGGTATGTGCATACATATTTGTAGGTATGTAGCTATATGAGCATATATATTTTTTTAAATTTTGAACTTGCTCTATAGGACATGTATTGGTTTCGTTTGAAAAAATTGAATAAAATTTAACAATGATCAAAGAGGTTCCTGCCTGTTCATTCAAAATTCATTTCGAAAACCTTAATTGGAATTTATGTTTTGTTTAAAAAGTTATTTTCCAAATTTGTATTGCCATATTTTTAAAATAAAGCAAAGAAAGAGATATTATATAAGAAAATTCTAACCTTCCCACAAAAAAAAAAAAAAAAATGATTCAATCCAAAATTTTCAAAGTAGATGCGGGTGATTTAAATTTGTGTCTGCTTTCGAAAAATTTAAAATCTATTACTACAAAACATCATTCTGATTTATGGTGAATTAGTTCTGAATCTCTAATTATTGTTTTAACGAGTTTATGTAACTAAAGGAATAAGGAGGAATTTAATGACATCTTAGACGGTGCCTACCTAGCATGTCTGAAGTACGACGTTAAAGTTAAGCTCGGACAAACGGTGACTCTGACCATTTCATAGCACTGCGACAAAATTCGAACATCAACTGTCAAAATAAAAGTAATTGCAACCTGCTCAGAAGATGAAATTTGACATTAAATGCCTTAGCACCAAAACTAACAGAGAGCAACTGAACGCGAGTTCGCCTACCACAGACGTCAACAATCAGAGTGGTCCCAGTTTTATAAAAAAGTCAAGTAACTGGCTGCTGGTTTCAAAACCTGAACGCATCAGGCTTTTCGGAACATAGGCAAGGCAACGTTGACACTGAATCACAAGGAACTATAGATTTATTCAAGCAGCAATTGGTAGGGCAAGAAGAAAACCCAGCGCCTGTCATTAAAGACCAAGTTCCTTCATCCAGTATATAGCAGATTTTGATTTAGCTATAAAAAGCTATGAAATAATTAACACCTAAATCTCAATACACTATGCAAAGAAAAATCGTTCCTTTCCTTCTATTCCTTTCAAACTATTGCCGTGCATTGCATTTAAAAGACCAGAGGCCACTTGTTATACGCCTGTATAACAAGTTATACAGGCATATAGTTGAATTAAAAAAAAAAAGGTTGAGAACAACAAGGCTACTGGGTTGGAAGAAAGTATGGCTATCAGCTTCATATGCTCCATATTCAAAAAATATTGAATGGAAGATCCCGAACATTGTTAGATAGTTCTGTTAGCATCTTAGTTAGAAGTGCTGCTGCTTTTCAAAAAAGCCAAGGCCGTAGCCAGACAAATATTTGGAGGGGGATATGATTTTCAAAAAAAATTTAGCATTTTAATTTTAATCTCGATTCTTGAATTTAACTATCTATCAGCAAGTTAGGCTTCTTTAAAAACCAATTTTTCAATAGTCTATTAAACCTCAGATAGTTTTTATTCATCGAATAAAACAAGAATTTTTTCGTGTTGCTATAGTATTTTTTCCTCTGATATTTTAACTGATGATTGAAAAATTGGCTCTTAGTATGATATTTAATCATTAGTCTGTGGAAAATTAACCTGAAACAAAAATTTTGGTTTTGATTGTATCCGCATGGAAACAGAGTGCTGAATCCGAATATGCTGGGTATACCTCTGGCAACATTGAGGATTTTTAAATATGACGTTTTGAAGGGGAAGAGGTTATTGCGCATCCGTTTGATTACCACATTCTTACAAAATCAAAAGTGTTTACTTGTGTTTAGTTTTCCGAAGGCTTTTGATGAATTGGTTTCAGATATTCCAGTCTAAATATAAAAAAAAACGTTTTTTATTATATTTAAGGTTAACTAAGAAACTCGCAATGGCATGAGCAATTCTTCTACTTTTTTTTGAAAAAAAAACAAATTAAAAAAAAATAATTGATTTGAACCTCAAATAAGCAAAAGAATGATTGTTCCTTTTTTTGTTATGTCTCGAAAATCACGAAATTAATACCTGGCGTAAAATCAGGCAAAGAACACAACGTACTCGAAAACATAATAGTTACCTTCATCCAGCAATAATATAATTTTAAAACTAAAATTATACTTGAAGCAAAATTTGGTCATTAAAACTGAAAAGTAAATGAGATTTTTTGCATATTGCCAATCAATAAATTAGTTTTCCGAACTTAGTTGCTCTGGAGTTGCCAAGATGTATCTACCTTTTAATAGATTTTGCTGTGGAAAACAATTTAACGTCGAATTTGATGACAATCACTAATATAAAATGGGCCTATACCTACTTTTTTCAAGAAGAGAGTAGGAGGAAGATACACATTTTGAAAAATTTCGGGGGGGGGGGGGTGATAAGACCCCTGTGATCCACCCCTGGCTACGGCCTTGATTTCTGCAGGGATGCCTGCTAAAATATTTTGTCATGCTTTTGTTGTAGTCAACTTCTGGGCTCATCACAATATGTTTTATGCTCCTCTTTTTCATAATGTTGATCAGTTTCCGTAGTTTCCACACCTTCCAAAGCACTACTGTCTGAAATATTTGTATAAATCTTAGAACACTGAGTGTGCGAAAAAATAACGGAATAACAACAACAGAGTCAAAAGTATTGGCGAAAATATCGGTTATGTGACTGCTTTTCCAGCCAAGCACTACCGGCGCCGCACAGTGGTCCGTTTGTTGAATTCTGTGGACAAAAATCATTTCTCACGACAATTCTTGACGTAAATTAATGAAATTTGGTACATTTAATTATTCGGGACGCAGAATTCAGTGGAATTTCCTATATTTTGGTACTCGAAAGGGAGGCTTCACAATTTAGGCCGAACATTTTTCGAAATGTAAAAAGTCCAAAGAAAGTCCTTTCAAATTCAGGAAACTTATTAAATTTATGTTTGAAATGTCTTAGGATATATGTGCCCGGTTGTGTACTAAAATGTGAATATAGTTCCAACATAGGTAGATATTTACCAAATTTAATCCAAAATGTTCCGCCAAGTTCATTAGGGATTAGAATTGTTGTGTGAAATATTCCTTTAATTTTTTTTATTGAATTTTTCTTTTTTGACCAAAGTTTATCGAACCTCATACATATTTGACAATTCTCTTGGTTTAAAGTTGATAAACCAAATTTTTGGTCAATTACCTACTCCTTCTTCTGAAAAGTTCGAATAATAGTGTAAAATAAAATCTGTAAAAAAATTGTTGTTGTTTTTTATTACATCGTTTGAATCTGATATCATACAAAGAATTCTAATAGTTTACAGTTGTACAATAGTCGTCAAATAGCCGTTATGTATACTTATTAACTGATATGATCCAATTTATTAAAATAACACGATCTATTTATTTGAGCAATTTATTACTTAATAACTAATGTTCCTAACACAAATTCATAAAGTATAAACGTAAAAGAACTGGTGTCAGCGGAAGTCTATGAACAAGTGAAGTCTATGTAACTTTTTAGACTTTTGACAACCAGACATTATTATATTATTTTTGACCTTTTAATTTAAGTGTAGTTAATAATCGTCAAATAACAGTTATTTATAAAATAGCTGAAAAGGTTAATGATGTGATCGTACACTCACAATTACATCCATTAACCTTTTCAACTATTTTATAAATAACGGTTATTTGACGACTATTTTACAACTGTAAACTATCAGAATTCTTCACGTCAGATTCAAACGATGCAATACAAAAAATAACAATTTTTGTACAGGTATTATTTTATACTATTTTTTTTTTTCAAATAATCAAAATTAGAGCAATATCAAACTAATCAAATTCTAATAAATATAATTTCTAAAAATTTGATACATATCTGTATTGGACGCGCCAATATGTGACTTCATCAACCTTATTCTGGAGCAGATAGTGCGTAGGTCAGGCGTCAACAGTATGATGGCACTACGTTCAACAGATCCGTCCAAATACTGGGATATGATATAGTATACATCTCTAACGGTGGCGATTGCAGAAAAGCAAAATTCGTTAGTCTTGAGGTAAATGAGGATAAAACCAAACCTGCTATCAATAAGCAAAAACTCATCTGTCCACTGGCTACGACAAAACGTCCTTATTGATAACAGCAACTTCAAAATAGTTAAAGAGCTCATTTAGCTATAGGAGTTAACATTAACTCGACGAATGACAACTTTGTGAAAATCCGATCTAGAAAACCGCTGCTAGTTCTGCTTCGCGAAACAAATGGGTTCAAAACTTTTTAAGCCTTACTGGCTGAACACAATACACAATAGAGTACACAATACAAGGGCTGCAGTTGCAAGTAGAACAGTTGTCAAAAAATATCGTACCTTCAGTTTGTATGTGCCCACAATTCTGCAGTACAGCTTGATCATTATTGTTGATAAATTCCATAATATATGCATCTTATGTAAGTATTGCTAATTAATATAACCAAATACAACACAAAAACGCTGAAAAGAAAAATATTTGTTTTCCTCGCAGTAGATTGTTTTTTTTTTTACTATTGAGAATGTGAAAGCGTGCAGCAAAAGTAAAAAGTTGACCAATTTGTGCGATACATTGTGTTCGCAACATTGAATTTGTGTGTATTAAAAATGTTGACAAATAATGCAGCACCGATTGCCAATGCAGCTATGTCTTCATTGTGTTCAGCCAATAAGACGAAGTGCATGCTCTACACAACCCTTAAAGGACCAGTCCAGCTATACAGCTCTAAGAAAAACAGAAAAGGAGAGCTGTTACTGGGCTCTTTTGAGAGAAAGAGTAGGGCGAATGGAGGAGAAGAAGAACCTTATAAGCTTTAAAAAATGTGTCGACTATACATTGGCTCAGGCTCAGTTACATTAAGCTAATGGACTACGATGATCCAGCCTAGAGCGTCTTCAAATCCCAGTCCCAGCCTCCAGGTTTAAATACCGGACGTTTAAATTGCGGACGCCAGAGCGCTTGGTCTAGAGGATTGTTGGAAGCAGCGTGATCGAAGAAGATGGAAAGTCATCGTGTCTCAGGCAGTGAGCCTTCATGGATCAGGAGCCTGATAAAGTAGTGATAAGTAAATAAATAGCTAAGTTTAAAATAACATTGTTTTATTTTTGCCGAAAAAAACTATAGAGCGATAAAATAAAACTAAGGCCATAGTAACACACCACCACATATACAAAATAATGTATTGTTATTATGAATTCAAATTAAATCCAGCATCAGAATAGCAATTAGGAGCGACGTAGGTACCTACTGTGGTAATTTTTAGTTATTTTATTTCGATAATGGAATTAACCGGTCTACATTATTTTTGTGAACTGAAATGGTATATCGTGGGGCCTTAGCAAAAAAAAAACAAAACAAAGGTTTGGTCCCTCAATCTCTGGGGGTCGCGCAATTTTATATATTTTTGTGTGTGACAAAAACAACAACAACAAAAAACAGAGAGAATATAACAGACCATAATTTATGAACTTATCGTTTAAGTAATGATTTCGACTCTCACTTCTGACAATGTGTGCCTGCCAAGCATTTAAAACATATTCCCTGGTTCGGAATATTATTGGTTGTCGAAAAAATTAAAAAAAAAAAACAGTCTCCGTTCGTAATCTCCATATATGTATGTATATAGTAATTTTGTTAAAAATTCAAAACTGGTTTCGATGAGCTAAATGATTTACGTCCTTCAATAATAAAAAAAAAAAATTTAAAAAAAAAACTTCAAACAAATGAAGAATGATTTCGATATAATTGGTTTTGGTTTATTATTTGGTCTCAGGGTTAGTTGGACAATGGACTGAGTTATGTGCTCTGTGACATTGAATTATAATTTATTAGATTGCGAATTTTTAAATATTTGTTTGTACTCTTTTTTTTTCAAAAAATAAAAAAAAAGTTATAATACATTTTTAAAAGTTCTTATGTGAACTTAGAGGTGCATTTTTTTTTGCAAATTCAACTAATGTCTATGGGATAGGTAATAGATAGCTTTTTTTATTTTGGTTCATGCTAGAATTAGTTTAAACCTGTTATAACTGAGGTACATTTTTGCTGTAGATAATATAACTGATATATTTTTTAAAAGATTATCTAAATGTTGTCCTTTAAAAAATTAGTTTCTTTGAAAAAACAATGTGTAGAAAAAGTTAAGTTTTCTTGCAAAAAAAATATTGAATCTTTATATGGATAACCATAACGCAAATTGGACGGATTTTTTATTCACATACAAAAATAATACAATTTGAGAAAAATTTAATGAGAAATAGCATTTGGACCACGATAACAACCGACTTCGTTCTCGAAATTGATAAAACGTATCCATTTCACTTTAGGAGGCTGAGCCTCTGCCTTACCGGCACTAGCGAAAGCACCCTGCACTTTACCTCCAAGAAGTGGTATAATCGTTCTGTTGTTCAATTTTAAGTATGACGAACTGTTAACGCAAGCTTTATTCTCCAAAGCGTTTCCTTCTTATAACTGAAATGGAACTATCCTAGGTGATTCCTTTCAACTGAATAATTAAGCCTTGATGGAAGTAATGGCTTGGTTGAATAAATAAACTGAAATGGAACTATCCTTGGTGATTCCTTTCAACTGAATAATTGAGCCTTGATGGAAGTAATAGCTTGGTTGAATAAATGGATAAAATCCATAACTCATTTGCAAAGTATGGGAAAGCAAGCACGATGAATGGAATCCCGGATTTTTAAGCACTGTTCTCTCAAGAAAAAAGAGAATCATAACTGCGTCAAACAACAGTGGCAAAAGCCTATTTAAAATCGCAATGTGATGATTATGGTTGATCCCATAAAGACGTTCTTCAACAACAAAAATGTACATTTTAGTGTGATGGATTTAGCTTTCGATGGGAAGACTACCGAGCAAATATTCAGAATTTGGCGGATATTAGAAAAAAAAATCTAGGATAATTTATATAGAGATAGAGTAATGTCTTAACTTTGAGCATTATGAGCACGATAAAAATGGAGAACGGATACTCGTCAAGTTCGGCAAAAACTTAACCGATACCCAAGTTTCAGACAAGGGAATGTGCTGATAGCGCTTTTATTATGTGACCTCTTTAGTATTGTTGTTGAAAGAAGAATGCAAATTTCTCGCGTCAACGCTACAGCATTCAAGTACACGCGAAGTAAACAACGTCATCTGTTATGTTCTAAGGAACCACACTTTGAATTGATAATTTAGCGTTCTCAGTTACTGCATTTATTGAAGAACGATCGAAAGTGGTATTGGTATAGGTATATGCATCAGGGACGCGTGCAGTACCTCACACCCCTATTTAATTGGTGCATTGTTTGCGACCATATTAAGGGACTGCCCTCCTTTGTCTCTAAGAGAAATATGGAAGAAATAATATATATCATAGAATATGGCTGAAAATATTTTTCATCGAAAATGCGACAAACATTCAAATATTAACATGGGCTTCACATCAGAAATCTATAAGTACAAAGAAGCGTTGATAACGATTAAAGATTTGTATTTAGTATTCGCTAGCAATGAATTGGGAATGGCATCGCCAAAACGAGCTTCTGCTATTTCTTTCGATTGAGATTGAGAATTGCTTATAGGGAACACAATTATAAAAATATAATAAAGTCAAATGTAATTAAGATTACCCTTGAACAAAAATGCAGTTATGATAAAATAATGCAAGGTGTAGGTGTTCATGAGGGGCTGTCCAAAAATGAGAAAGCCTCAGCCTAGACGTTGAATTAAATAAAGTATCTACCTGTGCGTTTTCAGCTGCAAAATTATCGATCAGCTGATATATTCTCAAATCAATTTCTAAGAATTTTGATTGGACAGGCGCCGGTTGATCTGACATCAGGAAGAATTTCACTCCCGCATAGATACATATTCTGCAATTTAGTGGCGTCAAAAGAAAAATTGGTTAAAAGATGTTTATATACTTAAACAATAAATTAAACCAAGAACAAATCAACAATATTATTTGGTCAGAAATACAACGGGTATTCAAACTCAAGTCGTCCAAGGCTGCTGGTACGGATGGCCTACCAGCCGAACTATTCAAATCAGAATTGATAGGAGCATACACCAACTCATCTGCAAAATTTGGTCGAATGAAAGTATGCCCCACGAATTGAACCTCGGTAGTGTGCCCCATCCATGAAAAAGGAGATACTCTGAAATGCAGAGGAATTAGTCTCCTAAACGTCCTATATAAAATCTTGTCGGCATCCAATTCAATTCAATTTTTTCAATTTGCAAATGATTTTATTTCATAATACAATATACAAAATTTTGGTTTCCATTCATTATATGACATGGCATATACGCCGTCTGTCAGTTGGCGAATATTAAAATAAATTGATATAACATAATACATATAAGTGTTCAGTTTTTTTAAGTTTTTTTTTTATACATATATATAAAAAAGTTCATCGAAAATTCGTTTTCTGTAACTAAGAGCTATTCTAGTATATTGGTACAAAACATCCCAGTCAGTTACTCCGTTAAGAATATCAGCTGTTTAAGCATTGCTTAGGTAATTCTTTCCAAAGGCACTTCTTCTCGTTTCTACCAGAATAGGACATCTGTGTGACCGCTTCGGCCCTATTAGTGTGGTTAAGGCCAGGTAAGTCAACTCTCGCGTCGATCAATTGTTCACACTCCGACAGATTTTAGACGGCATAGGCATTTTCGACAGAACGATGCGAGTTGTGACTGGCGCATTTGCAAGCTTTATCTAAAGTGACGTTGATCTGGTCAAAAAGCTGAAAATACAGCGGCTGAGATGGCTGGGACATGTGGATTGTGGAGCACAACAACGCACTTGTCCAACCGGTCTTCGAATCCAAACCCAATGGTGAAGGCAGGAGAGGAAGAACCCATAAAAGGTGGCACGGAAAAGTGGAGAAAGACCTCAACCAACTTGGTGTGCGCCGTCTAAAGTAAAATAAAGTACACAACGCGGATGTCATATACAGGTCTGTCAATTCTGTAGAAGCAGATGAAACAATTTATTATCCCACAGAATTTTTGAATTCACTCGATCTGCTAGGAATTCCACTTGCCACGTATTGCAACTGAAAATTAGCGTCCCAATTCTCATGTTCCGAAATATCAACTTTCAACAAACAAATATTGTTTACAAGATGGTAAGGCTTACAGTTTTATAAAGGTAGGTATACTGTTTTATCTTATGCAAGATATAGTTGGGGGCCCCGGCCCAGCGAAGCGGGAAGCAACCGCCTGGCTCTTCTAGTATAACAGAAATACAAAACAAAACATCGCCAAAATACCAATTAAAAAAAAAAAAAAAATAAGAAATAATAAAATAACTAAGATCTAAGATTTATAAAACTCGATAACGAATTTATACCGAGCGCTGTAAGGAAATATTTTGAAGTGACTATCTGTCTATAGTTAAGGTTTTGCGTAAGTATAGACCTACCCTTTCTCAGTAGACTTTTTTAGGTACCTATCTAGATACATGTAGTAGTAGCCCGTTGTGGGCACCCAAATTATTTTTTTTTTCTAGATACATGTAGATATTCAAATCATTAGAAATTGATTCTTTTACTCAATTTTGAAAATCACTGTCGTAGGTAGGTACATTGGTACTCGTATACCTAACTAACATTTATATTTAAACCATATACAGGTATATCAAGAAAAACCTTATTATACTTAGCTTCCTCAAAAGTAGTTTACAAAATTTTATTAATGAGACTTTTTATGATGTCACTGAGTTTTACGCAAAACAAAACCATCGCAGTATGAAAAATTAAAAAAACAAACAAATGTGCTGACCACTGTCCGAGTTCCAACAGTTTACTTCACGCTTCCAACAATAATCGCACCATACGAACTCATAAATCATAAACATCCATAGGTAGGTATACAAAATATAACAAAAGCCGAAATATAGTTTGTCCTCCTGTCATAAATAAAGAAATGCACTTCAATTTAAATATGGCTGCCTTGAGATGCAAAAATAAACAAAACAACTAAAACAGTTTTCTAAAACACAAAAACCTAAATATAAACTTCTGTTTATTTAAAGTAATAAAAATATAGACAATTATAGATTTGTCTAAGATCTCATGCTGGGCAAGAGGAAATTATTTGCTTTATAAAATTTGTTATTCTTTGGAAACTAATTAGGCCGACACGGCCGGTGGCGGCGGCGACGGCAACGCGCCACCAAAGTAGCATCAGTCATATTTCAAACAAAACCAGATGTATGTCTTCTCCTTAACGCCGCCGACGATCAATTAGATACGATGCCGAATGTCCCTAGTCCCATCCCAACACACAAAGCCTATTGAATCCATTTCCATATTTATTTACCTGCCTTATTCTATGAAAACAAAAAATAATAACTCAATTATTAATGTGTATAAGAAAAAAATATTCATAAACATCTACTCCCGGTCCCGACTCCCGCATGCCACCTCAGACCTCACACTCACTCACGCTCTACTCTCTGAATATCAAATCAATGTCATTTACAATTTGATATAAATGAATTTTTAGTGGCACACATTCCCGTTATGATATCGTCAATCGTGAATTGAATTCAACTCCATCAGCATCCCATCGGAGGCGCAATAAAGTGTGGCAACTTTTTATAGGCTTCGTAATGGAATTCTAATTGAAATTATTACTACCTATATAAATACATAGGAAAAAAAAACGAGAGTGTGTGAAGAGTGACGTCTTCGTCGGTTGGGGCTCGAGGGTTGTGATGTGGAATATAAAACGCACTTTTTCCGTTGCCACCACCAAGTTTATGAGCAGTTTTATGTCCGATTTATGTCGTGAAAACGACACCATAACCGTAAAAATATCAAAACAAATCGTAAAATTCGACAATCAATGTTTAGCACTGAACGAGGAAGACAGATAAGCAAATAAACTTTCTTGCCGCACCAGAAAAGCAGACAGCACCGCAGTAAAAATCGGAATTATGAATGAAGGAAACTTTTAGAAATTGATTTAATTGTGGTTAAAGGTCGAGAGTAAGCGTCACGTTTGAGATGAACAGATTTTATGACAATTGGACTTAATTTTATGGATTGATAAGGTACAATCTACTGTTATCAGGGGAATGAGTAATTAATTGGTCGTGACAAATTAGACTTTGAATTGAAGCTTATTTTTAATTCTAGTTTTTACTTGTTTTATAATAGGGCAAGTAGGTTGGTTTAGAGTCAAAAAAATATCATTAGAATGATGGAGAAGTCCAAATAATTGTTTTCTGTTATGATTTATGACATCTGTCAGTCGCATTCTTTGTGTTAACCAAAAATTAGCTTCCACTTTGTTATGTAGTATATTAGTATGTGTTTCCTACTTACTTACTTGCTTTAGATGGCACTGACAGCCCAGAATGGGCTTTGACCTCAATAAACAAGCCCCTCCAGCCAGCTCTGTCCCTAGCTAGCTGCTTCCAGTTGCACACACCGAGTTGGTTGATGTCGTTCTCCACTTGTGCGCGCCATCTCTTATGGGTACTTCCTATGCTGCGTACACCATCGGGGTTGAATTCGAAGACTCGTCGGGCAGGTGCGTTGCTGTCCATACCCTCCACGTCCCCCAACCATCTCAGCCGCGGTATTTTCAGCTTCTGGACCAGGTCAAGGTCGCTGTATAGCTCGTATAGCTTGTCGTTGAATCTTCTTCTCCAAACTTCTTCGATACACACCGGGACCTAACCGAAAATCACACGAATACCTTCCGCTCAAGGCACCCTAGCAGATTTTCATCCGATTTTTTCAGTGACCATGCTTCTGCCCAGTCCTGTGAAGTTAGCAAAAGAATTGTTTAAAATTGAATAAAAAATGAGAGTTCCCGGTAGCAAACAAAGAGTTCTAGAACATTTTAAAAATCCAAAAAAACAATAAAAACAAGGAGTTCTGATTAGAGTTCCCGATAGCAAACAAACAGTTCTGAACATTTTATTAATATGTATCTTTTTTTCTAAAACTTATTTTTCAAAAGTTATGCGCAAATTCAATGGGCACGTTAATGTGTGCATAACTTTTGAAAAATAAGTTTTAGAAAAAAAAGTTATTAATAAAGTGTTCAGAACTCTTTGTTTGCTACCGGGAACTGTCATTTCTTATTCAATTTTAAACAATTCTTTTGCTAACTTCACAGGATTCTCTTGCCCCATAGAGCAATGGCGAAAATGTCTATGTCATCAGCATACGCAAACAATTGAACGAACTTTTGATAAATTGTACCGCTGGTGTTGACGTGTGCGTTGCGTACAATTGCTTCAAGAACGATGTTAAATAGGTTGCACGACAACGCGTCGCCTTGCCTCAATCCTTTCTCAACATCAAAGGAAACGATGGTGTTCTTACCGATTTTGACGGAGCAGCGAGATTTCTCCATCGTCATCCTGCACAAGCGGACGAGTTTGGCAGGGATGCCGAGATATGACATGGCTCTGTATAATTTGTCCCTTTTCATCGGGCATATTTTCATCCGACCAAATTTTGCAGGTGAGCTGGTGTAGCGGTGTCTTGGCTGTCTTCGGCGCTAAGCAGTCTAGAGAAGTGTTCTTTCCAGATCTTCAGCACTGACTGTGTATCTACTACCATATTGCCACTCTCATCTCGGCAGGCTTCCGTTCTAGCTTTGTATCCTTGCGGGGATCGTTTCACCCTCTGATAAAATTTTCAAATATCTCTCCTGCCGCTACCCTACAACCCTCAATAGACTCGACCACCCGCTTCTCGTGCTCCCTTTTTTCTGCTGAGAAATCGGCGTTCCTATTTTCTTTTCAGGCCGTAAAGCTCCCGGGCTACTCTCTCAGCACCTCTTGTTCGAGTCTGCAGCATTGCCTGGTAGGCCTCGTCCTTAGCTGCATGCGCCAGCCGGCATTCTTCATCGAATCAGGGCTTTCGTTGTGGTCGCCTAGTGAAACCTAGCACAGCAGAGGCAGCACTTCTGATGGCTTGTTGACACTGGTCATATGCACTTGATAATGGTGGCGGACTTCCTGACAGATTAAGAGTTAAGTGGTCCGCAACAACTAAGGCTTTCGTAATAAACAAATGATAAAAAAAATACTTTAAAATACCAACTAAATGGGTTTGATAATAAATTTCGAGAAAACAGATATTCCCGTATCTCACTTGTGTACTTGTTTACAAAATTGTAGGTAAATGTTGTTAAACCAAAATTATAGGTAAATGTTGTTAAACCTTAACGTACAACAATTGATTCTCATATTTTGAACATTTAAATATATCATTCTATTTATGATGTCCACATAAGATTTCGATAGTTATGCATATCTAAATTATACTTATCTACACATCATGTTTGCAAAATTAATCAACTGAAAGTTATTTCTCAGTAAATAAATTGACCTAGAAATATATTTTTTCATAAATCAAATACAACAATGATGATAGCATACATTTTTCAAAATATTCTTTCAACATTAGATACTTAAGAAACTGATCTAAAATGAATATCTAAGCAAAACGAAAAGAATTCTGAAATAAATTATGAACTAAATTTTTCAAAACACCTATAATTGTATACCTATCTACTTTTTAAATAATGTTCTGACTCATCTGATACACGAGCATATAAAATAGAAAACAAATCCAAACTATACATTGTCCCCTTTAAAATCCTTTCACTTTCGAAAATGAGTTTGATGAAAAATAATTTATAGCTAGGTATAGAAGAGTAAAGTCGTTTCTTTGAAGTTTATTTTGAAAGTGTTTCCATCATCACACCTATGCTACACGAAAATGACCCATTTTTAAGACTCACTTTAAGATTTAGGCACATATGCATAATATAATACCTTTATGGTTTATTTATATCCAAAAATAACAACGACAAGGGTAACAAATTTACCCAAAAATAAAACCATAAATATATCATTTCCACATGGCAGCCGGAGCACTCTCAAAAACAGTCCCTAATTTGGTAATATATCACCAATGGAGGTTTTTATCTTTGGGCATACATTTTATATGTATGTGTAGTATATTCCCTTCTCGATATGAGAACATCCCGTCCCATATTAGATAACGTGTCAACTGATATCCCATTGAAGACATCTATCTCTGGTGATAGTCAAGTCATATAACATCCTTTACGTAGCATGATATCCCATATCCACATATAGCCGAAGCGGAGAGAATGCCTTTATAACGTGTGCACCCTAAGGTTATATCCTTTATTTACTTATACATATATAAAACAATATATCGGGGGCGGATTCATGCTAAATTTGAATCCATTCTAGTTTCTTGCCCACCGCACGTGACTTAGTTGACAAATTTGTTCCCCCCAAAAACTTATGAAACCCTCAACCGAAATTGCCTTAATGACTTTCGAAAACAATTCGTTCACAATAAAATACACTTTGGACACACGTTCGATGTTTATGTCATAGCAATAGCTAATAATTCTGTACCTTTCAGCTTTTATAATACATAAATAATTTATTGTAAGTAAAGCAAAAAAAATATGTAAATTGAAAATGCATCTTGTCCGATGCAAAAAGCAATCTTACAAATATTTTACTATAGTTTAACCCGGATAATATTGCTTCTCTAATAAATAGCCCGTTTTAAGATGTATGTACATATTCATTTTTATTCAAATTTTCTTGAATTTCTTTTTTTATTTACTTTGTTAATAATTTTAAATGAAGGTACCAATTTTTGTTTATTAAAAAAAAATAGGAAAATTATGAATTTTTTGTACAAAAAATAGTACCAAACCAAAGTAAACAACACGGCATACAAATGCAATAAAATGGGTTTTGATAATAAATTGCGGAAAACCATTAGGTATCGGCATAGAAAAAATGGGCACTATTGGATTGCACAAAACCTGATCTCGTAGCAAAAAAAAAAATTTAAGACGTAGTTTTGAAAAAATGAACTTGGTCAGCCAAGTCAAAATATTCAGTTTTCGATTTTTTTTTTAATTTTGAAAAAAATTTTCTTTGTTAATTTTGGTTCGCAATAATGTTTATACTTTTTAAGAGAAAATCAAAAACCAAAAAAATGGTTGGAGGTACCCAAAATATTCAATTTATAAAAATAAAAAAATTATTAAAAAGTAGCGTTTCTTACCTAATTTATTTGAATTTTTGTTAACAAAATCCTCGGACCCGTTTTTGAGAAAAATATTATTTTCCTTTTTGGCAAAAAAAAATGTATGGCAGGTCACACTAAAAAACACTATACAGGGTGTCCCTTAATTTGTCAATAGTAGTTAAGGGCATGATTCTTGGGTGTATTCTAAGAAAAAAATTGTTCTACAGTAAGGCCCTATCAATTTTGATATCATTTATCGGGGATTTAAGAAAATTAAATATAGTAATAAATTACTTTTTTGGCACTGTATGAGTTCTTTTATAGATAAATAATAGAAACTGAATAACTTCTTATTCTCATACAAATATAGCTTTATTTAAACCTAACGTTTTCGAGAATGTCTTCTCATCTTCAGGTTTTTAAGCAAATTGAAAATTTGTTTACATATACATAAATCAAAAATTGATGTGATTAAAAAAATATACACAAATAATTTTCAATTAAAAGAGTTAAAGTAATTGTATCTAATAATTCTGACTTAAGAAAAGTCTTATTTTGGTGAACCCTGACCCATGTTAACGGTAATTGCGCTGTTAGTAATAATGATATAAGCTTCGTTTGGGCCTTTATTTTTAAAAGAAATACCAGCCTTTGTAACTGCGTTTAAATAAAATTTATATCTTTTCCCAGTCTTAAGATATTTAGTTTTTAGTCTGTTTAAATTTTCCTGCCCAATGTAATTTTTTGACTTTGGGGTCAATTTTCTCCAAAAAATGCGTAATCAATATGATGTTTTAATAATTTTTTTGAATGTATGTAACAATATTAAAAATAAAAACTTAGTCACAAGTTTGCCGAAAAACACATGAATTTTACGATAATTTGGAAAACAGCGGAAGGTAAAATTAAAAAAAAAATGTTTTCTTTTTAGCTTTAAGCTCGAAAAGCTATGTATAAAAAATGATACCTATGTGTGGTTATCGATAATTTTTATTTTATGTGTTAACTAAAACAGTTATAACAGGTGTTCAAATGAGTCCTCTTTGTTTTGTTTGCATGCTAGAGCCCGTTTTCGTATTTCACTGATTTTGATATTAATGATCCTAGGTACGGCCTCACTTCTAAGGACGCTTTGAGCATGCGCTTCTCTTATTCACTTTTAAGTGCTATTTTAGTTTAATAAATGATTTATTTCATTCTTCCCAATTCAAAAACATCCAATATTGTAGGGTCAGGTGATCTTGCAGGCCATTGAACTGCTCTTACTTTTTCCTATCCAACGATTACCGCTTACTCTTCATCTTGTCAATTTTTAACCTTTCAAGGAAAGTGGGCTAAAGCACCAACAAGTAAAGAAAATAAAATAAAGCATATAGTTTGTAGAATTCAACTTAAGTCGCTACTAAAATTAGCATGTATTCAAACCATTAGTAGCCCGTAGCGTAATGGTTAGTGCGTTCGACTGTCACGCTGGAGGTCTGGGATCGCTTCCCAGCCTCGTCCACCTAAAAACTAAAAATTTTTTTTTCAGGGCTACTGCCTCTTGCGAGAAATTGACAAGTCCTCCCAGAGTATCACTTGTCACGAATATGTGCTTCTCGTCTAGCCGTTCGGATTCGGCATAAAATTGTAGGTCCCTTCCATTCCTGTCGAAAGGCGCACACAGGAATGGTTGCGAGTTGATAGTCACTAGGCCCTGGTTCTTCATGAGCCGTTGTGCCACCCGATTTATTTATTTTTATCAAACCAAAGAATGTCAGAGTGACCCGTTATAACTGATTTAGTAAAATACATACTTAAAAAAATTATCTTAAACTACACAAATAATTTGTATTCATAGCTTTTCGAGCTTAAAGCTAAAAAATGCATTTTTTTTTTAATTTTACCTGCCGCTGTTTTTCCAAATTATCATAAAATCTATGTGTTTTTCGGCAAACTCGTTGCTGACTTTTATTTTAAGTATTGTTACATACATTCAAAAAAATTATTAAAGCATCATGTTGATTATGCATTTTTTGGAGAAAATTGACCGCAAAATCAAAAAATTAGCATGGGCAGCAAAAATGAAACAGGCTAAAAACTAAATATCTTAGGACTGAGAAAAGATGTAAATTTTATTTAAACGCAGTTACAAAGGCTGGTATTTCTTCTAAAAATAAAGGCCTAAACAAAGTTTCTATCGCTATTACTAACAGCGCAATTACCGTTAACATGGTACAGGGTATACCAAAATAAGACTTTTCATTCCCGATAAATGATGTCAAAATTGGAGATAGGCCCTTGCTGTAGAAGAATTTTTTTCTTAGAATACACCCAAAAATCATGAACTTAAATAATATTGACGAATTAAGGGACACCCTGTATACCAAGTTTGAAGAAAATCCTTCTATAAGAATTGCGAGACCCCATTTTTTCGCGTTCTCTATAATCGTAATGTTAGGGAAAATTATTATCTCGAATTTTTTTTTGCAAGAATCCTAAACTTACCCTATGCTACGTATATCGCAATTTAAAATGTACACGACTGATATAGGTAGACTGTATCGCACAAACTTGCTCTCGTATAAGTTAACAACTTTAACGTAGCTAGAAATGATGATGTACAAGTACATAGGTATTGGTTCCAAAATATTATATCATTAAAAAAAAAAAATTATTAGGTGCTATAAATTACTATAAATTTATTATTTTAATGACTTTGAAGGTTAGAAATCAGAATCAAGAAAAAAAATCGTTGGAGCGGTTTTCTTAAAAATTATTTTTTTTTATACATACATCTAAAATGTTCGCTCATTTTCAAAAATAAAGTCTAGTATGCCAACATTTAGTATTTAAATAAGTACAATTTTACACAAAATAAAAAAAAAATATTCATAACCCCGTTTGACTTTTCAAAAAAAAAATTTCAATATTGTTTTAAAAATCCAAAAATAATTTTTTTTGAAAATTTTTTATATGCAAAATTATTTGAATTGTGAAGGAGCTCTTGTATAAAAATTTTGGTTGTAATCGGTTCAGCCGTCAACGAGAAATTTAAAAACAAAAAATCGGTTCTATTGCAGGTACCGTTATTAACCGTTATTGATAAAATTTGTTTTCACCAAAATATTGAACATACCTTAAAAAGTAAACGCACATCTTTTTATCAAAATTCTTGCAGTCGTTTTCGAGAAAAAGACTTTTTCTTTACGGTTTGGATTTAAAAAAATACATGTGATTTCCCTAATATAACACTTTAGGTGTCTTGGGGGCCGGGTTAACGTAAATATAATGAGCTAAAATTGTACAGGTTTTTTTTTGTTTATTTAGAATTAATAAGGGGGGGGGTGCGTCATTCAAAATAAGACAATGACCTTTATAAGGACCACGCTAGTGGGCATATTAGTCAAAAAACACTATATACCAAGTTTGAAGAAAATCCCTCCAGCCATTTAGGCTGTAGGGCGAGAACAGACAGACAGGCAGGATTACGGGACCCACATTTTTCGCGTTCTCTATCATCGGCATCGTAGGGTAAATTATTATCTCTAGAGATAGATACCTATCGCAATTAAACATGTACAAAACAAGACGCTATTCCGCAAGGAACTAAAGATTTATACTATAGATTTATGTCTGGGATGAGGGGCGATTTAAATGAACTTCACCGTATTTCGTCATCAACTGAATTCAACACCATTGTGCTTACCGAAACTTGGTTAAAAAGTGAACATTTAAATGCTGAAATATTTGATTCATCATGGCAGGTTCTTCGATGCGATAGGATTCTTGAACTAAATCAAAACAAAGGCGGCGGTGTTTTAATCGCTATTCATACATCGATTCCCTGTTTTCCAGTAAACTGTGGACTTATTGACACAGACAGCAATCTTCTTCAATAAGTTTGGGCCAAGATCATCACAAAGAATAATGAAATTTATTTAAGTTGCTGTTATGTACATCCTAGCCAACCGCCTGAGGTTTATTTCAATGCCGTACAACATGCATCTTCAATATTGGCGACATTACAAGATTCTGACGACTTTTTTTCTCTTTGGCGACTTTAATCTACCAAGAGCTTATTGGATCTCTTGTTATGACAACAAATACATTTTTGACCCTGTAAATATTACAACTGAACAACAAGCTTGCATTATTGATTTTTTCTTTGAAAATGGATATAACCAAATTTGTAATCTTAAAAATAATTTTTCAAACATACTTGACTTAGTTTTTACAAATATTTCTGATAATTTTATTTTAGAAGAAACTTCATCCATTCTAGCTAAAAAACAAGTATTTTCCACAAGATTTTCAAAGTAAGATTTTTGTATGCTGAAAGATCACGGTGTTTGGTGAAAAATTGCAATCTTTTATATGATTTTAAAAACGCAGATTATGATGAAATTAATAATAACATAGAAAATATAAATTGGTGCGCTTTTCTTGCAGATGGTGACATTAATGACAAGGCCTGTAGATTCAAAAATAAACTGAATTCGATTTGTGATCTTTTTGTTCCTAGAAAGGTTAAGACCTCAACGAGTACACCCCCATGGTATGACAAAGTATTGCTAAACTTAAAAAACAAAAAAAAAAAACAAAGCGCATCGCAAATGGAATCATTCTGCTAACTTAAGTGATTTTGAAATATTTAACGAACTTAATCTGCAATTTTGTGAATATGATAAAACTTGCTACGATGAAATGCCTATAAAACTGGTTCAATCATAAAATCAAATCCCCGTCATTTTTATAAATTTATTAATTACAAAAGAAATGTCAGTAATGTTCCATCGAAAATGCGTTTTGAAGATAAAAACTACTGTGACACAAATGAGATGTGTGAAATGTTTGCATCTTTTTTCGAGTCGGTTTATACAAAACAAATAAGTTATGACAAAGATGAATTTAGTTACATTAAAGGCAACATTGCAAACCTTTCTGAAATCTCTATTAGCCTTGAAGAATTAGTTATAGCATTAAAAAATTTAGATAGCAACAAAGGTCATGGACCTGATGATATTGCCCCACTCTTCTTAAAGAAAACTGCTAACACGTTAGCACTACCTCTTCTGGAACTTTTTAATAAATCCTTGGAAACTGGAGTTTTTCCGCAAATATGGCGTGAGTCATACTTGACTCCCATATTCAAAAGTGGTGATAGGTCCGATATAAAAAATTACAGGGGAATTGCAATACTATCGGTTATTCCAAAGGATTTCGAAAAAATTGTTTCCGAGAGATTGTATGAGGGGCTGAGACCGGTGATAAGTGAGCATCAACATGGATTTTTCAAAGGGAGATCCACTGCAACAAATCTTTCTGATTATACTTCCTTCATTTTAACTGAAATGGAAAACAGAAACCAAGTTGATGCAATCTACACCGATTTCAGTAAAGCTTTTGATAGAGTTGATATCGGTCTGTTAACTTTTAAATTACAGAAAATTGGAGTTCGAGGGCGTTTACTAAATTGGATATTTTCGTATCTATCAAATAGAAAACAGTATGTGAAATTTTGTGGTGTATCTTCACGTGCAATAAATGTTACGTCTGGTGTTCCTCAAGGGAGCCACCTTGGTCCTCTATTCTTTTTGATATTTATTAATGACTTGACTAAATTGTTTGAATATGTCGGTTTCTGTTATTTTCAGACGATCTCAAGCTATTTAATGTAGTCAACAATGTGAATGACGGGTTCAAAGTACAAACAAATATTAATACTTTAGTTAAATGTTGCGATATAAATGGTATGTCATTAAATGTCTCTAAATGTAATGTTATTTCTTTTGCTAGAAGGAAAGAATTATGTCTTATTGACTACACAATAGACGACAATAACTTGGAAAGAAGCTTTAAAAGACCTGGGCATACTTGTCGACTCTCGCCTCACTTTTAAGCCCCAAATTGACAAAGTTTGCTCAAAGAGCAAAAGCATGCTAGGATTTGTGAAGCGCAGGTCAAAAGAATTCAATGATCCTTACATTACTTAAGCAATTTAATGTTCCCAATTCCTACCTCTTTTGGAATACTGCAGTATAGTTTGGTCACCTTTATTCGATGTCGACGTTAAGAAGCTTGAATCCGTTCAAAAACAATTTCTTTAATTTTTACTGAGAGATTTCAATTGGAATCGTGAGAATTTTCAATTACCACCATACGAAAGCCGTTTAAAACTTAAAAATTTGTTAATTCTTGCTAACCGTAGAAAATTTTCTGAAGCACTTTTTGTTTATGATATCCTGACTGGTAATGTAGCTTCAACAGTTTTATGTTCAAAAATAAGTCTTAATCCTAATGTTCGCTGTCTGAGGTTCACCAAATTTTTAAAAAATATTATTCACAAAACAAGCTATGCAAATAATGAACCATTCAACCGTTGCATTTTAAAATACGCTGATATATTTAATATAAATATGAATAGAGATACGTTCAAAAAAAAAATACTATGTCACGAATGATTGAGAATTGAAGTTTCTTCTGTTTCTTTGTTTCTTTTTTTAAATATTTTTATCTTTTTACTTTTTTATTGTTTATCATTTCAAAATATTTAAAGCTATTTGTGTATTATACCAAGTGAATTATCTTATAAAAATATGAAACGTACAATTTTTAATTAAAATCGGCCTGTATTCATTGAGCCAAAATTGTCTTTAACTGTAGTTTAGTTAAACCTGGATCTATCTGCGACTATGGATATGCCCCATTATATTTTTCTCATTTTCTTATTTTTTATATTTGTTATTTACTCTTATAGTTAAACTTAATGTTTTAATGTAAATCCATTTTCAAAATGTTGTCTGATATTGACCAGAAAATAAAAACTTAAAAACAAACAAACCGGTCAACACGCTTAAACAATGCAAGTGAAGATTTTTAAACGCAATCATCTTTATTTGGCTATAAGCAAACCTTTTGCGAAATTTCATTGCCAGATTGTGTCGGCGCGTTAAAATTATATTCTAGGTTGATTGTCAAAAATATTAGTTTTCCACATATAACTCCGAAACGGTAAGTGCTATCGAAAAGTATTTCATACAAAACTTGTAGAACTTGCCATCCACAAAAATAAAATATAAATATTATTTTTTATCGACTCACAGCTAAGAAGATGTTGGCATTTCGAAAAAACGTTAAATTTCAAAATTTTATTGTTAACAAATCCTATATTCAAAGTTTGACCATTTTTGAAGTCGCAATATCTTGCAAGTAGTAGCCCGTAGTGTAATGGTTAGTGCGATGGACTGTCACGCTGGAGGACTGGGTTCACTCTTGTGAGGAATTGACAAATCCTCCAAGAGTATCACTCTGCATGAAGAAGTGCTTCTCATCTAGCCGTTCGGATTCGGCATCAAATTGTAGGTCCTTTCCATTCCTGTCGACACATGCACACAAGAATGGTTGCGAGTTGTTAGTCACTAGGCCCTGGTTCTTCACGAGCCGATGCGCCACCCAATTTATTTATTTATTTGTTATATCTTGCAATTGATCTCCTATGTATGTACCTATGTATGTACATAGAAATTTGTTATAATATTAAGTCTAGACAGTTCACAAATTTGTATTTGAATTTTATTTGAACAGTATAAAAGTCAAAATATTTTTCGTCACATTTTTCATTTAACTTTAAGCAACTAAGACCCAACATTTTTGACTGTTTGTGATTTTTTTAAAATAATAATTATCTTTAAAATGATGGTTTTAAATGTTGGACCTTCATCAACTGCACGGTCTTAAAATAAACATGAAAAGTCATAAAGCATAATAATCAACCATTTTGCTACTTTCAAATTTATAGACAAGGTCCTTAACATTAACTTATTCTACGTTTTGTTGTTTAAAATTAACAAAATAATCGATTCTCGCTTGAAAAACAGTTTTAAGCTCCGACGACTCTGTTCCTTTGAAACTTTTATTAAAAATGGCAATTTCAGTTGATTTTTTTTTGTTTCAAAAAAGATACTCTCTGATCTTAATAAGAGTTTTTTATTCGCAGAATACATTTGTAGCTAAACTTAACTGTTAACTGTACATAATCGAGAAACCCCCTTTTATTTTTTTGATTTTAAGTAATCTGCCATCGAAATCAAGGCCTGACATAGGTCTCGTTTTTAGTGCATGCATATATCTTCGTTTTCTGTTGTTGTCTTTTTTTTGTATTTATTAACAATGCAGAAATGCAGATACTTTCCAACATCCTGGATACCGATCTAGAATTTCCTGATGGAATCTCAATTCCACGGCTCACTGTTAATTTGAATTCTATCACCGAACTTCGTATTTTAATCCTTTATTGCTGCAATTCTCTTGTGTGTCCGTGTCCTCCTGGATGATGGTAGATACAACATGTCAACTTGCATGCATGTGGAGCAAGTCTGGTGTCAACTGAAAAAGGATAATTTATACAAATAGGTTTATATATCTATATCGATATATGTAGGTATATGCTCTATAGCTGGAGGAGACATTATTGCATTCCGAAAATTTCGAATCCAACATCTGTGACATCATCCGCACACGAAATACTGATGCACTGCACATAGATTCAAAGTGTGACTGACTAACCAACTGGCTCTGGCCAGAAGTTTGCATATTCTGCATTTGCTGCATCTTTTCCTGATGGTGATACCTCTACCATGGAACCCGTAAGGCAGTTTGCATACAAAATCCTCCTCTATGCAATGCCGATGCGATGATGGTGGGTCCTTGGTCCTGGTCGGTCACAATGTGCCCAAACCAGCTATGTATGCAGGTATAGTATATAGCAGACCACTCAAAACTCACTTTGCATCCCTACACCACTGTCCGGTCCCCGCCGCGTGTTGCTGATGCCAAACATACTAGAGAGCCGAAAGTATAAGGATATGTATCTGCATGTGCATACGCAAATGCAGCCATGATTTATGATCTGAAACAATATTGAGCGTACGAAAATTTATGGAGTGCTCTGTAAAAAATATTATTTTGTCAGTTTTTCCCGTGTCTGTCCAAAATACCAAAAAAGACAGAATAAAAGATACAAAACAAAAAAAAACCCTGCAGGCCGTCGGACCTTATTTTTTTTTTTTGTTATTCTTGTTTCCTTTGTTTTTACACATTTTTTTGTTGATGTTCTTGAATTTCTTTTGAGAGCGGGCGGACTGAGGGTATATTTTTTTTTTTTAATTTTTGTTCTGCCTTAAAGTTATCCAACCTACATGATTATGGGTAGAGATATATTGATTGAGGAAAAGATGAATGGATTGGATACAAGTTTAGTCTGGTTGTAGGTTTATATACCTATCACTTGGGTTAGAGCAGTAATTTTTTGTTGTTGTTCCTGCTGAATCGACTATCCCAACTCTCTGCTTTTCAATATATGAACTCGAGTACGTATAAAGGATGTCAAAAAAGCGTTATGTCTTATTTTTGTGCAAAAATCTTTCTTTCCGATTTAGCTTTTGGAAGATTTATGAGAGAATTTTAGCTCAGTGATGTTTTTATTTCGTTCATGGAATTTATTATCGCCAAATGTGGAGAGATAAGAAGTAGTAAGACTTCGTAATGTCTGAACTTGCGTGAAGTTGAAAGGCTTGGTATGGGGTGGGGGTAATCTAAAAAAAAAAAAAAAAAAAAAAAATGTGATGTGATGTGCTTTTTGCTTGCCAGCCGAGGTTTTGCTCGCCGGCTTGCCTGGTAGATTTTGAAGAAAAACACTAAACTTCAATTTGAAAGGTCTTATAACTTTTTAACAAATTCTTTATTAGCAACGAAATACAAATTCATATCGTACTTAGTCTATTGGTTCAGCTTGTCGTTTTCGATGGATCTTTCGGGAATCCAATATGCAGTGATAGACCAGCTTATATGGTTGGTTTGTTAACAAGCAATAATAGATCAGATAAACGTTCTTGGTGGCAAGATCACAGGTATACACCCCTGGTGGCCAGATTGTAGGTATAAGCCCCTCGTGGTAAGATCACAGGTATAACCCCCTGGTGGTAAGATCGCAGGTATAAGCCCCTGGTGGCAAAATTGCAGGTATATGTCCCTGGTGGCAGGATCACAGGTATACACCACTGATGGCAAGATCGCAGGAACCGTAACCACCTGGTGGCAAGATCACAGGTATAAGCCCTTGATGGCAAGACCACAGGTATAAGCCACAAGTGGAAAGATCGTAGGTATAGGCCCCTAGTGAAGATATAAGCTAGGCTTACGCACTGGTAGATATAGGTACCAAAGCCCCTGGTGGCAATTAGATCTAATCGACATCCCTCATCTACAGCTAAAGTGAAACTGATTGATTGAATCAAGTTAACTCTAACTTTATTGGCTCGAGCACTAACCGAAAGGGTACTATTACTTCGCCGAAGTAGGACGAGTAAGAAGGTGAATGAAAATATCCTTTAAATATTGTTGATGTGTTGGTCGCATATGCATATCTCGTGCTGTTGGGTATATCAGAGTTGCTGGTTATAGCTCGCTAATTCTGAAGGTTCCTTTTGGTTATTGCCGGGTTTCCTGGTTATGCAATTTTAAAGGTACCTGTTGGGTATAGCGATGTTAGTGGCAAGTACTTAAAGTGGTAAGCATGTATCGCCTCGTTACAATTATCAGCAGCTAAAAACTTACTTACTGACTTTCTCCAGCCAGCTCTGTCCCTAGCTAGCTGTTTCGAGTTTCGCACGACAAGTTGGTTGAGGTCCTCTTCCACTGGCCTGCCCGACCGGTCCCGCGCAGTCCCACGGGGATAGATTCAAAGACTTTTCGGGACGCAGCATAGGTGTCCACCCGCTCTACATGACCCAGCCACCTGAGTCATGTCCTTTTCACTTTTGTAACTAGATCGATGTCATTGTACAGCAAGAACAGTTCGTTCTTGTATCTTCTTCTCCATTCCCCGTCTATGTATATGGAACCGGAGATCACCCGAAGAATTTTTGTCTCGAATATTCCCAAAGCATACTCATCCGCCGCTTCTTCTGCAACATACAGCAGGACCGGAATGATGGGTGTTTTGTAGAAGGACACTTGAGTCATTCGAGAGGGGGCTTTACTTCTCAATTTGCCTTTTTAGCCTAAAGAAACAGCGATTGGCAAGAGTTATCTATTATCCTTCGTTTGATCTCAGCGCTCGCTGGTATCATTGTCTGAATAGATAGCGGAGCCCAGGAAGACCTAGTCCTTAACTACCTCAAAGTTATATCTGTCTATGGTGACGTTCTGTCCAAGACGTCGGTGTTGAGGGTCCTTTCTTGATGATGACAGCGCGTCATCTTGTCATAATCCTTTTTTGGCATTAAAGGTGTCGGTGAGGTCTTTGCTACCTTGACTGAGCAGCGTGCGTTCTCCATCGTTATACTGCACAAACGACAAGTTTGCCAAGGATGCCAAAACTAGACATTGCTCGTCTCTATAAACGCTGTCATACGCGCCCTTAAATCGATGAAAAGGTGGTGAGTGTCGATTTGAAGTTCCTGGGTTTTTTCCAAGATCTGCCGTAGTGCGCATATTTGGTCGATAGTTGACTTTCTTGGCTTGAAGTCAGGAAAGTCTTAAAGCCTTGTTGACAAACGGCTTCAGGCGTTCACATAACACGACAGAGAAGATCTTGTAGGCTATGTTAAGGAGACTGATTCCTCTATAGTTGGCGCAGTTAAGAGGGTCTCCTTTCTTGTGGATCGGGCAAACAATGCTGAGATTCCCTTCATGGGGCATGCTTTCCTTCGACCATATTTTACAGATGAGCTGGTACATACTTCTTACCAAGAGTGATCTCCTGCTGCTTTAAATATTGAATAGCTCAGCATGGAGCCCGTCGCGTCGGCTCCAGCAGCTTTGTTGGACTTAAGCTTAGATATTGCTTCGTCGAGGTCAGGTAGATGGAATTGTTGACCTTCATCGTCTAGATTGAATTGTGTTATCTGTTTGACAGCGGAATCAAATTCGTTGTCGCCGTTATACAATCTAGAGAAGTGATCTTTCCATATTCTCAGCATCGACTGCAAATTCACTACGATGTTCCCTTGCTCGTTCTTGCAGGCTCCGGTTCGGGCTCTGTAGCCCTGAGAGCTTCTTTTTACTGTTTGGTAAAACTTCCGAACCTCATTCCTGTTATGACATCCCTCAATCTCCTCAATGTCGTGCTTCTCATGCTCCCTCTTTTTCTTTCTGAAAAGCTGGTGTTCCTCTCTCCTTTTTTGCTCGTAGAGCTCGGGTGCAGCTCTGACGCCTTGTATGCCTGCTGCTTCGCTGCATGTGCTTGCCGGCACTCGTCGTCAAACCATGGGTTTCGTTTTAGTGGTCGAGTGAAACCAAGCAGTTCAGATGCGGCATCTCTGACGCTTCCTGGCAATATTGATACTTTTTGCTTAAGTTAGCTTCGAACGACAAATCCACATCCAAATAATCGCTGCTTTTGTTCGTGGTAGCAGTCACCGTAGTAAATATCGCAGTTTTTCATCTTCCGTATGCCTTGTCCATCCCATCGCACATCTTGGATGGTGGTTATGTATGCTTTGCAGCATTCTAGGGCTTCCGCTAGTTGTTCAGCTGCACTTGGCCTATATAGGGACCTTGGTTTGTCATCAGTAAATCCGTCCGTATCCGCGGCTTGTTGGTGCTTAGCAACTAAATTGTTTTACGTGGCCGGGAAGTCACCCGGATGGTACAGCCCCCACCCTTGAGGACCAGATCCTTAGCATAACTCCAAGGACGGGGAGCCTGGTAAACCGCTCCTTATAGGCCTAAGCCCTGAATATGTTTTTTAAGTTGCCCTTAAAAGGTGTTCACTAAGTAGTTCAGTCTGACTGGAAATGTACACGCCACCGTTGATTCCATCTGGGGAATTCGTCCGCTGCCACCTGGATGAAAGAAGAAGTGCCTTACTAGGAACACTTCTCCCCCCCTCTCGTTGGCTGCCCCAATAGCTTTCCTCGGGGATTAAAACCCCGTCTCCAGCTGAGGTATTAGACACCCGATGTTCATCACTAAAAGGTGAGAGTAGGAGTTGGTAGACAGAGGTGGGTTTTGAGACAAATTTGTGGCCGCTTGTATTCCTTTGAATGCATATAACTACCCTTTGAATATCAGTTGATAAAAACACTATAGTTTAATTCTGCTGTAAGGAATCGTATCGTCTGATTTTTTAATCGTCCAGCAGTGAGAAATCTCTTGTTTAAAAAATTAATTTCGAACTGATTTTTGTTTTCTTTTTAAAAATCAAAACTTTAGTTCTGATGGTTGAATTTTATCTTTCAGCCGGCGATTAAGAAGCAGTATTCCAGGATGTCCCATAAAGAAGAGGAGCAAAAATATAGATGGCCCTGGATCATCGTCTGATAGTTGCTAGCATAATATTACGTACAACTACATGTTCGGAGATCCCAAGAAAATACCCGAATGCATAAGTTTACCAAATACCGATATACTAAAAAAGATCCTGCAGTTCGCCAACAACTAGTGGGCCACAAGGATTGAGAGCAATCAGCATTTCGAAATCCAACTCCATCAAAAACGTTTGGTGTGGTGTGAAAAATAAGTTTATATCCGCGGTGCTGAAAGTATAGTCGGGCGGTTGCAAGGAAGAATAGAGATATCACTATCGGGATGGGAGATCTTAATGCTAAGGTTGGTCAAGGCAACATAGCGCTGAAGCAGTTTCTGGGTAACCATGGAGTCGGGTAAGAGAATGACAATGGAGAGCGGTTTGTTGACTTCTGCAACGCAAATCAGCTGGTCATTGGAGGCACCCTGTTCAAGCATTAAATCTCGCACAAGATTAGTGGGTTATCCACAGATCGCCAATGTAAAGCGAACTTAGAACTTAATTGATCACTTTGCGATTAGTAAGCGCTTTAAGAATTGTCTTCTCGACGTCCGAAACAGACTCGGTGGTGATGTAGCGTTAGCTCGCGATCACCATATTATGCTTGCCTACCATTCGACTTCGAATTGCTACAGTACATGGAAATCGCTTAAACTTCTTGCGTACACCCAGGTACAAAACCGACAGAACACGGGATCCGCAAAATAAATAAAGACCGCCTCCCCGCAGAAGCAGAAGTAATCAGCATTTCCACGCCAGAAAATGCAGACCAACACTGGAGGCCATGATGGAACTTCAAATGTTCGAAAGAAAGTTACTAAGAATTTATACCGGACTGCATTTTGATCGGCAGTGAATGAGACATCACAGCAACGAGCGTCTTTACACAGAAGCTAACATCATCCCCCTGGACAGATTCCTACTGCTTCAAGCAGCAGCACTAACAGGCACCCAAATCAACTGATGAGAAGCAGCGACACTTCGAGCCGAGATACCTCAGAACGATGGAAATCCTGGTTGACAACATCATCACGGACAACGAGCCAGCAGTTTCGTTCTACGCTGACACAGGGTCAGCATATCACCGCGGCTACCCATTCCCCACCAAAACCATAACTTGACAACCGGGACGGAACACCCCGCGGAAAATAAAGTCAGCCGACTTTTAGATTTAATTTTTTGACATGTATTTTATATTTTATAATCCTTTAAACTTAAGACAAATTATAAGATTAGGCCCCCTATGTGCCCATTAATGTATAATATCATCGTATCTAACTAGTTATTATAAGCCAAATTGTAAATATTATTTTGTTCAATAAATATATATCTATTTAGAATACTGAAGCAATGTACAAAAGGTCTTTCCAACTGGGGCGATTGTATCTGTGGGTATAAGACATAGAAGCCAAAAAACATGGATTTCTGCAGATACATGGAGTAAGATTGGAGAAAGAAACGCGATTAGATCCCAACTTGCGGCTGCCCCAGTAGGTGAGAGATTTAACATCGAGTCTCTGTACCGTAGAAAAAAAAGAAGTGCAGCGTAGTGTCAGACGTGACAAAAGGAGGCGCATAAATGCCCTCGTAGAACAGGCACAGGTAGCAGCATATGGGTGCGAAAGTGGTACCACCTATAACATAACCAAGGAATTGGTTGGAAATAACAACTCCCGAAAACAACACCTCGTCAAGGATGTAGACGGCACACTGATAGTTACGGATGAGGATCAGCTCAGGAGATGGAAGAAACATTTTGCTAGCGTGCTCAACCACCTAGATGATAGCGGAGGTGTTCTAGCCCCAACCCAAATGAGATATTCACAGAAACAAGTTCCTGTATTCGCACCTACCCTCCCAGTTTAGCCCAGATAACATCATCAGTCTATCAAATCCCTCGAGAACAACAAAGCGGTGGGTCAGCGGGAGCTCTACAAAGCAGACCCACAAACATTAGCGAAGTTGCTACTTCCCTTAATAACACAAGCATGGGAGAACGAAAGTTTCCCCGTTAAATGGAAAAACGGAATGATCGTCAAACTACCAAATAAAGGGAAATCTTATGGATTGCGGAAACTGGAGAGGGATCTGTGTCCTTCCCGCGGTGGCAAAGATAATGGCGAAAATAATCTAATCAAAAAAATAAACGAATCAAAGAGCATCTGGATTCTACTCTCGACAAAGAGCAAGCGGGATTTCGTGCAGGCTCATCCTATATTGATCACATCAACATCTTGAGGATCATAATAGAACAATGCGTGGAGTGCCGCTCCCCTCTTCATTCACTCTTCATCGGCTTCGAAAAGGCTTTCGATAGTTTGAATCGAGATTTAATTTGGTCAACTTTACGCAGGGGAGGTGTCTCCGAGGAGATTATCGCCATTATAAAGGCTACCTGCGAGAGTGCATCGTGTCAAGTCCTACACAACGGAAAGATATCAGAGGACTTCGAAATCCATAGCGGAGTTCGTCAAGGGTGTTTGCTATCTCCACTGCTATTGCTGGTGGTTAAAGGGGATGTCCATCATGCAACTCTAGTCGAGCAGGCGCGTGGAATTCAATGGACGATATTTTCATGCCTGCAGCATCGTGATTACGTTGACGATTTCTGTTTGCACAACACTATGGATCTTCATCATATGGTGAGTAATCTGGAATGTGAGACAAATAAAGTCGGTTTGAGGATCAAAACCGGGAAAACGAAAATCCTCAACATTTCTGAAAGTTCTTATCGAGTTGTCGTTGCGGGACAGCAGGTTGAAGCGGTGGACAACTTCCTGTACCTCGGAAGTGTTGTCTCAAAAGACCCAGGTGGTACGGATGAAGATGTTAACTGCTGAATCGGCAAAGCAAAGGATGTTTTCGGCATGCTTTCTTAAGTTTGGAGGAGCAACGTCTATACAGTACGAAGACCAAACTGCGACTGTTCCACTCGAACGTAGAGTCAATACTATTATAAGCGGAAAACACAAAGCTTACGCTAGTATACTTTCGATTGTACTTTGAGTGGCGTCTGTCATTTTGGTAATCAGCTGTTTGCTTAATTAATTTTTTATTAAAATCGTACTTGAATATTTCCTCCATTATTGTGTCTTGTGTCGAATTTCAAAGTCATGGACTTAAATAAGAAGGTGCAACGTACGGCATTTATTGCCAAAATAGCATGTGCAGCATACTATGGTTACGAAAACTACTTAGATTTACTTGAGGAGGAAGAAGAACAACAGCGGTCCAGAAGACGTTGGTGGGTTCGCGAGCTTAATTTAACTAGAGATGATACAGGTTTCTATGTATGCTCAGAATTTTGAATAGATGAAGGAACGGGATGCAAAACATTTTGGATATAAAATATGAAATAATAAGAATGTCTCATCAAACTTTTGAAATACTCCGAGCTCTTACTGAACCCTATTTGGAAAAAACATGCTGGAAAAACCGATCGAACCTTCGATTGTTTTTGGTTCTGCTGTATATTTTGTTATACTTTCCATTATATTTTATAGAAGTATTTGAGGTATTTGTCACAAGGAGTTCCAAAACAAGTGCTCCTAGCTTGGATGTTTCGCATAGGGTATTCCACTGTAGCAAGCATCATCTATGAAACATGTGACATATTATGGGATCGCCTTATGCCCTTTTATTAAACACTACCAAGTCAGCACGATTGGAAGCGGATTGCATCCGATTTTGAAGTACTCTGGAATATGCCAAACTGTGTTGCTTCAATTGACGGCGAGCACATTAACATTCAATGTCCTCCTGGAGCCGGCTGGGAATATTGGAATTATAAAAACCATAACTCCATAGTGCTTCTTGCATCTTGCGATGCAAACTTCACGTTTACTACGGTGGATATCGGAGCATACGGCAGTCAGAGCGACGGGGGGATTTTTAAAGAGTCATCATTTGGGAGCAAGATTTTAGTGGGTGATTTCAATTTTCCTCCACCTAAACTACTCCCGAACTCTGACTTTCTTTGTCATCATTAGGTATATAGTTGGCGATTCTGCGTTCCCGCTAAAGACATACCTAATGCATCCGTACCCAGGAACGGTATTAATCCCGGATAAACTCAATTTCAATAAGAGACTTTCTCGGGCTCGCCGAATCATTGAAAACGCTTTCGGCATTTTGGTGGCCAAATGGCGTATATTAACGACAACACTTAATATGCTGCCAGACAATGCTGATAAAATAGTAAAGGCCAGAATTGTATTACAAAACTTTGTTAAGCTTAACGACAAACCTTACTACTCTCTCGAATTTGTCGATTGTTACAATAAGAACGACGAAATTATTAAAGGTCTTTGGCGAAGTGAAATTACACCACTTTCAACATCTACACGGAAAGAATTGAAAAATCACCAATTGCAAAATTTTAAGTTGTAATTTACGAAACTCTTTTTTTTTTGTAAATCAAGGCGCTTTTATAAAAAAATAACTGAACACTTTGTAATTTACTACTCAAATCATCGTAAAAGCAAAATTTTATAATTCGATATTTATTAAGTTATAATTCGAGCTTGTTGACTTGAAAGTAAATTACAAGTTTTTGAATCGCAATCTACTACTTCAGGGGAATAATTTAAATTTACAACTTATTGATCTTGTTTTGCGAAATTTAAATGGTGATTTTCATTTTCTCAATGCTCAAACCAACAAAATGTAAGTAGCTACGATATAAATATTGACCCCAAACTACACGGAAAGAATTGAAAAATCACCAATTGCAAAATTTTAGGTTGTAATTTACGAAACGCTTTTATTAAAAAATAACTGAACATTTTATAATTTACTACTCAAATCATCGTAAAAAGCTAAATTCGATATTTATTATCAAAAGTTATAATTCGAGCTTGTTGACTTGAAAGTAAATTACAAGTTTTTGAATCGCAGAAGAATAATTTAATTTTACAACTTATTGATCTTGTTTTGCGAGATTTAAATGGTGATTTTGATTTTCTCAATGCTCAATCCAACAAAATGTAAGCAGCTACGATATAAATATTGGCCCCCCACGATCGCAATTTACGAAAATAGCTATTTGCAAAACTATACAGTAAATTACAATTTTTTAAATATTTTGATGGAGATTTGAATAAACCAACAAGTAAATAAGTTTTTGAAGTCGTTAAGTTTCAACATGGTCCCTTTATATCGCATATTGGATTGATATGCGGAAGGTGCCAGGATCGAATCCCAAGTAAGTAAAATAAAATTCTTTTTCAAATATATTAAATTGTATATACATATCAGAATAAAAAGGAAGCGGCTGCAAGCACCCCTGTTTGTGGACAAAAATAACTAAATAAAAATATACGCATATCAACATTCGACCACAATTCGTAGATTTGACAATTTAATTTTTTTTTTTTTTTCATTTTGACTACGAAATAATGACTGTAATAAAAATAAATTAAAAAAGAAAAATTGCTATCTAGGGCAGGGATCGAACCCGCGTCTCCAGCTAAGCCATCAATCACTATATCCAAATTGATACAAATTTATATCAAATTGCGATTCGCTAATGGCAATTTTTTTTTCCTCGGTCGAATTATTGATACTCAAAAGAGTTGAAATATAATTTTTGAGTGTCAATATCTTCATTTCCCTCATTTTTTAATATTGCAAACAAAAAGTCTTATTTCCAATCCAAGGTCCAAAACTTGATTAATTTTTCGTGATTTGTAGCTTATTTTTCTTGATCTGATCTAAGAATTCTTTCCGTGTAGGTCTGTGGGCTCCAATAATTCGTCTCAACCTGCCTTTCTTATGAGAGACAAGATAAAAGACTATTTATTTTCTAACCAACTATGATTACAGATCAACTATGTACATATAAACAATAAAATTTATAATTCTAGTCCAAAACAACTATATGTGGCAACCTACTTAATAATAAAATTAAAAAAAACATAATACAAAGATATTCTTTAATAGATAGAGATAGATAGATAGATAAATTCTTTATTTCATCAACAAGTTTTACAAAGTTTTCTTAAGAATAAGGACATGGCAATCCTGCCGTCTGCCTGAAATAACATTTCATAAGAATTATATAAATAAATTTAATAAAAGAAAGTGTTCTAGTTTTATTTAAAGTCGATTTTAAATTATAATAATAATATAAGAAAAATAAATGAAATTACAATTATAAATTATTTAAAACATACCAATTTTAAGTGATTTGAAACACAAAAGAAAAAAGCAATTTTACAAGTTTTACTACATAAAGTAAGATTTAAGATTTTACACTTTTGATAATCCAAAAGCATAGAACAAAATTACAATTTTAAATGATTTGAAACATACCAATTTTAAGTGATTTGAAACACAAAAGAAAAAGAGCAATTATGAATGCTTTGCAACATCAAACTTAAGCTTAAACTGCCATAACTATGTACAAAAAAAAAGTTATAGGTTTTATTATACGAAACTGTTTCGGTAAGCAAGCGCATGCTGGCAATATTTAAAAAGACTAAGCCACCCGGCTGCACCATTTAAGATTTCGTATAGTTTTGGTAGCGATAGAAAACTTTTTTGGAAATACAACCGCCGGATTTCCTGTAAAATTGGACAGATAGCCAAGAAGTGATTAATATCTTCTATGTCTCGTCTATTGCATAAATTACAAAGTTGCGACAGATCGTTACGGTGCGGAATAAAGTTTAAGTTAAGGATTTCAACTCTGGCTCTAAAAATTATACTTATAATTTCTGTAGAAAATTCACTGCGAAAACAGTTTTCATCTGATACAAGTCGGTGATTTAACTGCCTGTATATATTTCTAGATGTAAAAGAAGTTGCCCTGGCAAGGTTTTCGTTGAACATTTTGCTCTCAACTTTGGCAATCAAGTCTGCGAACTGGTCTCGCCATTCGTCCAGATTCGACTCTGATAGAGAAAGAACAAAGTCATGGCATAATGCGATTTGGTTCCATTCTTTGGAAGGGGTAGCATTATTTTGGAGTAGTTTTTTCAAAATGGTTTTGTGCAGTCCAGTATTACTTCTTTTCATTATCGTAGTAATAAAGTCCGCATTTGCTTTTAAACTTTGTATATAAATAGGGGATATACCTGACTCCACGTATATTGCATAATTAGGAGTCGAATTAGGCAATCGAAATAATCTCTTGAAGAAATGTCTGTGAAGGCTCCCGAAAGCTTCCTTTGGCATGTAACCGAAAACTTGGACTCCGTATGACATGCAGGTATTGACTGTTGCGCTAAATACTCGGTACTTAGACGTAAGGTCAATATTAGGGTTCGAAAAAAACGTCGGCCACATTATATTCAGTGCTAACTTTGCCTCATTACTTTTAACGCTACAATGCTTAGCAAAGCTTAGATTATGAGTCAATCAAACTCCCAAATACTTAAACTCCTGGACCACTTCAATACACTCATTGTTAAGGGACCAGCTTTCTTCTGGTTGTCTCCGCCTTTGCCTTGCCTCAAAAATGACTATTTTCGTTTTTTGAATATTGATCTGAAGACCCCAAGTAAGACAAAATGATTGTAGTCTGTTTATTTGTAATTGAAGTGAACTTGGTTATCAGCAAGCATAACTCAATCGTCAGCATATAACAAAATTTTCACTAACATGTTGGCAAAAGTACTCCACCAGGGAGGAGATCACAAATTTCATCAATAAACAAGGCGAACAGTAATGGGCTTAGGATACAACCCTGTGGAACACCCGTTGTCGTTTCAAACCAATCTGATAAATCACTACCATCCCATACTCTTCCCTTTAACGATGACATAAAACTGGAATACAGCAATAAAAACTTTCGCGATAAGCCCATACAAGAAAGCTTGTAAATTAAAGCTTGTCTATTAACCTTGTCAAATGCCGCTTTAAAATCCACGAAGCACGTGTAAAATTTTTTTTTATTTTCAATAAATTTTCTAGCTATACTAGAAAAGCCAAATATATGGTCCATAGTCGAAAAACCAGGCCGGAAACCAGCTTGGAAAATGTTAAGACGACTGTTGTCATCAACCCATTTTATTAGTCTTTCATACAAAATCGAGGAAAAAATTTTTCGAATTGAATTTAAAATAGAAATACCCCTGTAGTTCCCTGCGTTATTTGCATCACCTTTCTTAAATATAGCGAAAATCACAGCCTTGTTGAAACTACTGGGAACAGATGCTTCACAGTATAGTTTGTTAAACAACAACACAAGATAATTTTTTAATTCCACAGTACTATTCTTGAAAAATTCTACAGGTATACCATCTATGCCCGGAGCCTTATTATTTTTCATTTTATGAAGGGTTTTTCCAAGTTCGGAAAAAGAAATTGACATATCCAGTTCACTAACTACAACATCAGGCAATGCGTAATTAAAGGTATATGAAGGTTCTCATCAGCCGACAAAAGAGTTTTAAAATGAGCTGCTAGTGTCTCTGCTCCTAGAGAACTCTTCATACCCTGAAACCGGCCGCCAAGTTCACGTACATTATTCCAGAATGATTTGGAATCTTTGCAGTGTTCCAATTGTTTTGCTTGATTTTGAAGATAATTAGTTTTTTTTGTCAAACACATTTTTTTAAACTCTTTGTTGACATGGAGGTAGATATGTTAAAAAAAAAAAAAAAAAAAATTCTTTAATATATTATTAAAATCTCGAGATACGAATATGAAGTTTGCTTAAATGGTTTCCTTAGTCGCAAAAACTGCAATTTCCTTCTCTTTTTTCCTTTTGTCCGTTGAAAATTATGAGTATCACCCACTCGAACACCAAAAACTGAGATTGAGATAACGTTAAAAATAACAATAAATACATAAAATGACGATATTTATTGTTATTCTTAACAGTACATAACCAAATTACCTTCTATATTGATTGAGATTAATTCTATTCAATTATTCAACTTCAAATTTCCAGATAATAAACCATAGCATTTAAAATTAGACACATAAAATTCAATTGAACTTGCTTTAAAATTAGCAACAGTTTTGAACTTTCAACTGCAAAAAATAAACAAAAATATCCCCAATACAACGTTTTCACTGGCAAATCAATCCATGAGCAGTCGATTTCAAAAGCTCTAAAAAGCTCTTGCATGAAAATGTCAAAACACAGAGAGAAAACTACAAAAACAAACGTTTAACTGCTGTTTCCAATACAAAATGAAACGAGATATCAAACGAAATTAGCAAATTTGATAATGAAAACACTTTTTTACCAAATTCCGAAATTTGGCAATCAAGTCTGCGAACTGGTCTCGCCATTCGTCCAGATTCGACTCTGATAGAGAAAGAACAAAGTCATGGCATAATGCGATTTGGTTCCATTCTTTGGAAGGGGTAGCATTATTTTGGAGTAGTTTTTTCAAAATCGTTTTGTGCAGTCCAGTATTACTTCTTTTCATTATCGTAGTAATAAAGTCCGCATTTGCTTTTAAACTTTGTATATAAATAGGGGATATACCTGACTCCACGTATATTGCATAATTAGGAGTCGAATTAGGCAATCGAAATAATCTCTTGAAGAAATGTCTGTGAAGGCTCCCGAAAGCTTCCTGTGGCATGTAACCGAAAACTTGGACTCCGTATGACATGCAGGCATTGACTGTTGCGCTAAATACTCGGTACTTAGACGTTAGGTCAATATTAGGGTTCGAAAAAAACGTCGGCCACATTATATTCAGTGCTAACTTTGCCTCATTACTTTTAACGCTACAATGCTTAGCAAAGCTTAGATTATGAGTCAACCAAACTCCCAAATACTTAAACTCCTGGACCACTTCAATACACTCATTGTTAAGGGACCAGCTTTCTTCTGGTTGTCTCCGCCTTTGCCTTGCCTCAAAAATGACTATTTTCGTTTTTTGAATATTGATCTGAAGACCCCAAGTAAGACAAAATGATTGTAGTCTGTTTATTTGTAATTGAAGTGAACTTGGGTTGTCAGCAAGCATAACTAAATCGTCAGCATATAACAAAACATTCACTAACATGTTGGCAAAAAGTACTCCACCAGAGAGGAGATCACAAATTTCATCAATAAACAAGGCGAACAGTAATGGGCTTAGGATACAACCCTGTGGAACACCCGCTGTCGTTTCAAACCAATCTGATAAATCACTACCATCCCATACTCTTCCCTTTGACGATGACATAAAACTGGAATACAGCAATAAAAACTTTCGCGATAAGCCCATACAAGAAAGCTTGTAAATTAAAGCTTGTCTATTAACCTTGTCAAATGCCGCTTTAAAATCCACGAAGCACGTGTACAATTTTTTTTTATTTTCAATAAATTTTCTAGCTATACTAGAAAGGCCAAATATATGATCCATAGTCGAAAAACCAGGCCGGAAACCAGCTTGGAAAATGTTAAGACGACTGTTGTCATCAACCCATTTTATTAGTCTTTCATACAAAATCGAGGAAAACATTTTTCGAATTGAATTTAAAATAGAAATACCTCTGTAGTTCCCTGCGTTATTTGCATCACCTTTCTTAAATATAGCGAAAATCACAGCCTTGTTGAAACTACTTGGAACAGATGCTTCACAGTATAGTTTGTTAAACAACAACACAAGATAATTTTTTAATTCCACAGTACTATTCTTGACAAATTCTACATGTATACCATCTATGCCCGGAGCCTTATTATTTTTCATTTTATGAAGGGTTTTTTCAAGTTCGGATAAAGAAATTGACATATCCAGTTCACTAACTACAACATCAGGCAATGCGTAATTAAAGGTATGAAGGTTCTCATCAGCCGACAAAAGAGTTTTAAAATGAGCTGCTAGTGTCTCTGCTCCTAGAGAACTCTTCATACCCTGAAACCGGCCGCCAAGTTCACGTACATTATTCCAGAATGATTTGGAATCTTTGCAGTGTTCCAATTGTTTTGCTTGATTTTGAAGATAATTAGTTTTTTTTGTCAAACACATTTTTTTAAACTCTTTGTTGACATGGAGGTAGATATGTTAAAAAAAAAAAAAAAAAAAAATTCTTTAATATATTATTAAAATCTCGAGATACGAATATGAAGTTTGCTTAAATGGTTTCCTTAGTCGCAAAAACTGCAATTTCCTTCTCTTTTTTCCTTTTGTCCGTTGAAAATTATGAGTATCACCCACTCGAACACCAAAAACTGAGATTGAGATAACGTTAAAAATAACAATAAATACATAAAATGACGATATTTATTGTTATTCTTAACAGTACATAACCAAATTACCTTCTATATTGATTGAGATTAATTCTATTCAATTATTCAACTTCAAATTTCCAGATAATAAACCATAGCATTTAAAATTAGACACATAAAATTCAATTGAACTTGCTTTAAAATTAGCAACAGTTTTGAACTTTCAACTGCAAAAAATAAACAAAAATATCCCCAATACAACGTTTTCACTGGCAAATCAATCCATGAGCAGTCGATTTCAAAAGCTCTAAAAAGCTCTTGCATGAAAATGTCAAAACACAGAGAGAAAACTACAAAAACAAACGTTTAACTGCTGTTTCCAATACAAAATGAAACAGGATATCAAACGAAATTAGCAAATTTGATAATGAAAACACTTTTTTACCAAATTCCGAAATTACCTATTTCGGTTCTTATAAAAACGTAGTATAAATAAGCCCCTCATAATAAATACATACCTATGAAAATTATGTATATGTATGTAAATTGTCCATAACTCGTCTATATCTTTTGCTTTTCCTTTTAGTTTTTGCTTTTTCATTAATTCGCTTTCCAAATAAAATTCTTGTATGAGCACAAGCTATAGATATAGATAAATACAAACATACATTCTGGGTAGATATTCAAATTGTTTTCTTTGTTCCTTCTTCTGCTGTAGCCAACAATTCGGTCGTTTCCCTCAAGTATATAATTATGTAGCTATGGATGTAATTTTTAATTTTTCATCTACTGTAAAATGAACCAATCGAGGAACTGAACTATCTCAATGATTAAAACAAAAAAAGAAATTATTTAATATAAATTAATTTATTTCAATAAATTATAGGAACATGGATTTACGAATCAGAGTCACAGTCTCTAGTAAAAAAAAATAATAGCATTTAATAAGTATACAAATATTAAGGGTTGGCGTCAGAATCCCGAAAACCGAAATCCCGAAAACCCAAAATCCCGAAAATCCAGAATCCCGAAAATCCAAAATCCCGAAAATCCAAAATCCCGAAAACCCAGAATCCAGAAATTTGCGCAAATTTTTCATTTTATATAATTTTTCGGGAATCCGATATCGGAAAAATAATCCTAAGTTAGTAAATGTAAAGTTAAGAAGTAAAGGTTTAAACAACAATCAGATCCGTTAATATCTCTTTAAACATTATCTAAAATTGTTATTGTACTTTCAGTAGTGGTGTGTTGTAATTGCATTAAATTATTATTTAAATAGTGTTTTATTTTATGTTTCATAGCTATAATGAATGTGTCCATGATAAAAACCAATAAAGTACGGGAGAAAATATGTATTGATGGCGGAGAAAGAACCCCCCTTTATGGTAAAAAAATTTTGTATTGTGTTCCTTTAAAAATAACGTTATCAGTTTTTGACGACGCCGCCGTATGAAAACAACTCTTCCTAAATAAAATTTTGCCTAATTTAGTGTACATCAACTTTTTCGTATAGTTTCGGATATATAGAAAAAAGACGAAATTATAACTCCACTCTCAGCCTCATTACATGATGAAATAACAGTGAATGAATATGTATTTACCTTTTTTTTTCAAGTAAATTGTTATAAAAACATTCAATATCTAAGACAATAACAGTTTTTTTTTCAGATTTGCATATCCCTTATTATTTACCCTAGCGAAAATATGAACATAACATTTTTTATAGACAATTTATTTGTCTCTAATTTTGTAGTACAGACTTTTCCGCTAACAAGCTAGGTTGTGCCAATATTCACGAAAATCTAAAAAGGGGTACCATTAACCCACCTCCTGAGTTTAGCTCGCGCCCTGGGCTGGGGACTTTTGGTATATTATACCTGGGGGTATCCCCTACCATATAAAAAAATAATCCAGAGAGCACTATTTTTTGCATTTATTTTATCAATTTGAGTCTTCGCCGAGTGGGCTATTTGTTCAATAAAAGTTTCGGGATTTTGGCCTTTCTGGATTTTGAGATTTCGGGATTGTGGATTTTCGGGATTTTTGGGTTTTCGGGATTGTGGGTTTTCAGGATTTTGGCTTTTTGGGATTCCGGGTTTTCGGGAGTCTGGATTTTCGGGATTTTGGGTTTTCAGGATTCTGGATTTTCGGGATTTTGGGTTTTCGGTATTCAGAATTTCGGGATTGTGTCCGTCTCCCAAATATTAATCCATATCATTATTTAAGGATTTCAGCAGCTCCTCGTTTATAATAACCAGTATTGTTGCATGTAGACGAATCTTGACTGATCCGGGTAGTGTTTTCATTTTTGTTGCCATGTTCTGCATGAATTCCATGTCCACATCTACTTCCACAGTAGACTCGTTTAGATGAGCAGCAACGGTGGCGTTTAAGCCATCCATGAAATCTTTGAAGGTTTCCTCTGCGACCTTTCGTTTAGTGGCCCGGGCGTTTTTAGGAGTCGGAGAGATGCCGACCAGATTTCTGGTGTTATAGGAAGAGGAACGTTGTCGACCTCTTCTATAATAAAGGCCGGTATGTTGGTTTCTGTTTCGCAATTCCCAATTTGTCTAAAAAAAAATAATCTAATAAGTTAATATGAAAAAATTATATGTATGTATGTATGTACATACTTTCTTGTTATAAGCGATGGAATTAGAAAATCCAGGCAGTCATAGTACTCCCATTTGTGATTTATATTAAAAGCAGCTCCACTGCCAGATGGAAGAGAAGTCATGTTCTTATGTTCTCTTGAGAAGCGGTCGCGGAGACTCCTCCATCGCTGCTTACAGTCTTGAACTAGAAAAGAAAATTGCATTTAATTTATTTTCTTAGACAAACTTTATTTATGCATTACCTGGCCTGTTAAGACTTTTGCTTATTTCATCCCATGCGACCGCTCTTTTAATTGAATTTTTATAGCTTCTTGATTTTGTGTTATACAGATATTCGTGTTCTTTGACGCGAAAGACATATTTCTTCACACCAAATTCAGGAAAATACAGTTTTTTATTTTAAATTTGTTATTTTTTTTGGCACAACTTCAGTTTTTTTCTAGAATATTCAAAATAACGCACGCAACATAAAATAACTAACTTTAAAAGTAAACAAAAGTTGAAAATATTTCAACTTTTTGACATCTTCTGTTGCCACGTTACGTACTTTACGTTCCGTTTTGCGTATGTCAAGTTAAAGGTTGAAGCACAAAGCTGTTTTGTGATAGCTTGTTAGCGATTCCTATGTTTCAACTTTAGACGTCACTCAACGCTAACACAAAAGTAGCTTTGTGTTTTCCGCTATATGGGTGTAGTACATGGAAAGTGATCGCACCTGTCACAAAGAAGCTACAAACTTTTGAAAATAGATGTCTTCGAAACATCCTAGGGATTTTTTGGCCAAACGCCATCTCCAACCAAGAACTCCTCCGGAGAACATGCCAAAGCCCTATTTACATCGTTATTCGAAAAAGGAAGTGGCAGTGACACCCTACGTGAGTCATGCTGAAGACTCTATTGACATGCAATGAAGTGGGATCCACTTATCCAAGATGGCAGAAACAGTGTTGCCGCTGCCCGACTTTAGTCGCATTTGGACCCTTTTTTTGCTCCGTGTGACCAGGATACGACTTTTTCAAAAAGTGTCTATTTTGACCCCTTTTCTGAAATCGGGCGACTTCTCTTTTCGGTTGATAAAAACTTTCCAACCTTCCTTTAACAGACACAGAATTTCAATCTGTAAAACGGAATCAAGTTGAAATGTATTTGGTTCGACTCCATGTATGTAAATATGTTTGGTTTTCCCTTCAACAAGATTTGTATCTTTTTTCTTTTTTAATTATCAGAATTAGAAAGAGAAATTACAGATATAGTTTCAAAAGCAATTCAAATTCAAATATAAATAAAAGCCTAAGAGTTTGCATTATAAATAATGTGCAATAATTCCCGAAATTTACTTAATATTCTTATTTAAAAATAATTCTGCAAATAGAATATAAGTTTATTTATTTTCTGTTTTTAACTTTGACTGTAAATTGACTGAACACTGATCTCTTTGATAGATAGATAGATAGATAATTTCTTTATTTGAAAATATATGAATTATTTACAATATTTTTTCTTTAAGAATAAGGACATGGCAATTCTGCCGTCTGCCTGACCTCTGATCTGATCTACTGATCTCTTTGTTTAAGCTTATAATTAAGTTAATTTTAATTAATTTAACTTATTTATTCATTAAAAAAGTGATACTGAAATATAGATATACAATGTATGTACCTTTCAAAAAAATAAATTTAATTAAAATGAATTTATTTTTGTTAAAATTAATTTAAAACAGTAAGAACATATTTCTTTTGCACATGATAATAATTATTTAAATAAAACTAAAACTTAAAACAACGCAAATATGTTTTATTTTTTTTCGCAATTTATAAGGATTTCGTTTGATTTGGCTATTATATTACATAATTTTTCAAAAGCCACTTTTTTTTCTCGGGACCCCTATTTTTGCAACTTTTACAAATAGCTCAGCGGCAACACTGGCAGAAGACCTGGGGAATCAAAAAAGTTCGGTAAGAGTTGGGGAGAGCTACAGTACATTTCCGGAAACAGAATGAGTCGGGGTGTAGCGGTACTTGACGTCCTGTGCCTTTCGAAGGGTTCAAGGATCTAAGTATGTTAGTAAGGAAGAATAAGTAGTGCTTGCCTTTCTGTAAAAACTTGGGCAAGGATCGTACGAAAAGAAATCTTAAAGGTGGCGTTGCAGCTATTCCAGCAGCAGGGAGAGGCGAGCTAGATTCTTCCCATGAAGATGAGAGGAATTCAGCGTACCGTGCGAAGTGACTAGCGTAACCAAATCCATGCATTGGCTACAGAAGCAGAAGAGGCCGCAATTAGGTGCGATGATGGGACCGTCCATAGAACTAACAAAGAGTTTACCAGGTGTCCACAACTCTAAAGAACCCCTGATAAAAGGCGCACAGATGGAACTCTGCCACTTTCGGATCAGGAACAGCTCAAAAAGTGGCACGAGCACCTTCTTTGCGAGCCCACCGCCCATAATGACCCGTCCTCATCAGTGATTTGAATTTGAATGAAAAAATTCAAAAAAATCGACGTCCTTGTTTTTCGCTAGCCGAAATCGCTTGTGCACGAAGCCAATTGCAATTTCTCCACATTTCTTCCAACACACGTTCAGCTAGGTGTTCAATTCATTAGCCGATATTGATTGTGGAATGAAACTAATGACAGGCAGCGTATAATGAAAATATATAAAAAATTTCATATATTTATTGCAATTTAGGGCTTCTAATGCTCGTTTGTGAGACATCGTGTGTCCGATGATAATCTTTTATTGCTGCACTAGTAGAAGTTGAATGTATTTACTTCATTCACAAAATCGTTCGACCACCTTCTAAAAATATAGCCGCAATCCCATAAGAGGCAAGTACCAAAGCAATCTCAGATATCGTTTCAACCGTAGCCAGAATCAGTGAAATTAGGAATATTTGTACAGTTCCACCGGGCGCATGAAGGAAGAAAATGCCGCAAGCATTCCATAATTTCCGTTATTGAATGCTTGCTTCGCACACTTGCTTTTGTACTGGATTCAACATTGACCAATTTATTCGAACTGCTTGGCTCAATCCAACTTGATCGAAATCAATTTCTAGCTTTAATTCTCGATTAAATGCGAAGAAATGTATTGAAAACCGGGTCTTCCCAGATTTTAAATTGTCCTGGAATTTTTACTCAGATATTCCTCCATATTGTACTTCCTTGGGTTAATACAAATTAATAAAGCTCAAAATACGAGGCTCTTGTATGTCTCGCTTCGGTTTCCCTGAAATCAAAACACTACAGTCTCATATCGCTGTCGGTTTACGTATAAGTCTCGGTTCAAACTTGTCTTGCTGACTTTATTTATGTAGGTATTTTTGTGGACAAAATATCGAACTAGAGTTTGAATCCAGAAGGAGAAGCTGAATATTAAAATACATTGAAGATTGAAAAATCAATTTTAATTTAAAAATGAAAATGATTTATTTTTAACCAAAACTTTCGGTGCAGTTTCAGTAATTAAGTGACGTTTATTTTGTGTTTCAAGTCAACTTGTATATAATTTCAATTGAATATCAATTGAATTAAATCTATGTTGATTCTTACATTTCATCATCGTCCTTCAAAGCATCAAAAGTTGAAATTTCTGCATAAAAAAATGTTTTTCTATGAAAAATAGTAGGTGATTTAATATAAACAAACTTTTATCGGAATGTGTCCAACCAACATTGACATTGCCTTCAACATTTTTGTTAATCAACCAAGATTTCATAGGGGCGTAAAAGTCCATCAGCTTGTCAGCATTCAAAGAAGGATCCTCCGTCAAAATTGTTGCCAGTACTTCACGCAAAGGTTTTGGAGATCCAAGTCGCATCATTTTTCTTAGAACACAGCCATAAGCTTAGTTAAACAACAATAGACCATTGACCAATGAGAAATTGCATTATTATTGTTTTTGATGCTTTGAAGCCAAATACCCCACGAACCCCATGGTTTAGAGTTTAATGACCATAAAATGAAATGAAGCGCACGTAATAACCTTTACAACGATGTATGACAGATAACTGTTGAGCTGGTAAACCAGTTGCCAATGTAGAATAGCATTGTTTTATTTTTGTCGTTTTTTATGGCTCAATATCTTTTGAACCCCATTATCCACACCTTAACGGCTTTTGAACAAAATTAACTACACGTAATAATCTTTTCAACAATGTATGACACTTAACTGCAAGCTGCAAATAAAGAGTTGCATTACTGTCTTATTCGGTGCTTTGAAGGGCAATATCTTTCGCACCCCATGATTTAGAGCTTTACGTCCATATGATTAATTGATGTATACGTCATTACCTTTTCAACTATGTATGACACATTACTGTTGAGCAGGTAGACCACTTTGCCCATTCTCCTTTATATCAATTTTTTTTTTTCGAATGCATAAAACTTTTATAACTAGTAATTTAGCTAAAGCCCGTATGATACTAAATTTTGTTCTCATTTTTAATGCATTAAAAATGAAAATAGAGTAGTTCAAAGAATTTATAATTGAAAATACCGATATGAGTGAACGCGTACACAAAAAATGTATTAAAAATGAACATATTTCAGATTCTGGCAGCTTTTTTTTTTTTTGACTTTTCAGAAATTGAAAATTAAAAATTATTTCAAAGTACCCTGTGACTACAAAAAAAGTATACACGTGGCTCATGATAACACTAGGTTACTGGTGTATATTTACTTTTGTGGACATTACTTACTTATTTTTGATGGCGCTCACAGCCCAGGATGGGCTTCGGCCTCAACTAACAAGCCCCTCCAGCCAGCTCTGTCCCTAGCTATCCGCTTCCAGTTGCGCACACCGAGTGCTTTGATGTCGTCCTTCACTTGATTGCGCCACCTGTTACGGGTTCTTCCTCTGCTGCGTACCCCATCGGGGTTGGATTCGAAGACTCGTCGGGCAGGTGCGTTGCTGTCCATACGCTCCACGTGACCAAGCCATCTCAGCCGCTGTATTTTCAGCTGTATAGTCCGTATAGCTCGTCGTTGAATCTTCGCCTCCATACTCCTTCGATACACACCGGACCGAAAATCACACGAAGAATCTTCCTCTCGCGTATGATAGCGTGAAAAGGGACGAATTATACAGAGCCATGTTGAGTCTCGGCATCCCTGCCAAACTCGTCCGCCTGTGCAGGATGACGATGGAGAAATCTCGCTGCTCCGTCAAAATTGGTAAGAACACCACGGATTCCTTTGATGTTGAGAAAGGATTGAGGCAAGGCGACGCGTTATCATGCAACCTATTCAACATTGTTCTTGAAGCGGTACAATCTATCAAAAGTCCGTTCAATTGCTTGCATATGCGGAAGACATAGACATTGTCGGCAGAACGAAGTGAGCTGTGGCAGGGGCATTTGCGAGCATTGAATCGGAGGCGGCTAGAATGGGATTGGCGGTTAATCAGGACAAGACGAAGTATACTTCGTCTTGTCCTGCATGTTGAGCCATGTCGTCGTTGAATCTCCTCTGTTCCTCTATTCGTTTCAGCCCGTAGAGCTCCCGGGCCACTCCCTCAGCAGCTCTTGTTCGAGTTTGCAGCATTGCCTGGTAGGCCTCGTCCTTAGCTGCATGCGCTAGCCGGCACTCTTCATCGAACCAGGGGTTTCGTTGTATTCGCCTAGTGAAACCCAGCACATCAGAGGCGGCACTTCTGATGGCTTGTTGACAGTGTTCCCACTGGTCCTCTGCACTTGATGCTGGTGGCGGACCTCCTGAGAGATTAAGAGTTACGTGGTCTGCAAAAGTTCTGGTGGTCTCTTGCGATTTAAGCTTCTCCACCAGGTAGTGATCCGAGTCAATGTTGGCCCCTCGGAACGTTCGGACGTCCAAGATACTGGAAGCATGTCTCGCGTCTGTCGCAACGTGGTCGATTTGGTTGACGGTTAGTTGATCACGCGACCGCCAAGTCCCCTTGTGTATATTGAGGTGTGGGAAGTAGGTGCTTGAGATGATGACATTTCGCCCCGCCGCAAAGTCTGCCAGCCTGTGTCCGTTGCCGGAAGTTTCGTCGTGTAGGCTGTGTCCTCCGACTATCGAACCAAATATGCCCTCCTTTCCGAATCTTGCGTTGAAGTCACCAAGAATGATTTTCACGTCGTACTTCGGGCACATATCATACGTTGTCTCCGGGAGATCGTAGAATGCTTCTTTGGTTGAGTCCTCTCTCCTTTCATGGGGGGCGTGAACATACATCAGCGAAATGTTCTTAAATTTTCCTTTGATGCGGATTGTGACCAGGCGCTCGCTTACACTTCGGAAGCCCAACACTTCTTGCCTTAGTCTTCCCCTTATCAAAAACCACAATCAAAGAGCCGCTCACCCTGTTCCTTCAAGCACCCGCCGTAGTAGATGTCACACGTTTTCAGTCTCCGTATGCCCTCTCCATCCCATCGCACTTCCTGGATGGCTGTTACGTCAGCCTTTAGCCTGTCCAGGTTCTCCACTAATTGTTCGGACACTAATGTTGTGGACATTGTAATTGTCAAAACATAATGTCGTTCTTTTCATAAAAAACTACTAATTTCTCTTTTCCTCTTTGCTGACAATATGTCATGATTTAATGAATTAAAAATGAGAAAAAATGTAGTATCATACGGGCTTAAGTTGTTAATAAATAATTGATATGTATTGACCCAAGGAAGTCTGGGAAGATCCGGTTTTAAACACATTTCTTCGCATTTAATCGAAAATTAAAGCGAGAAAAAGATTTCGGTTGTAGCCCCTAGCGTAATGGTTATGGAGGTCTGGGTTCACTTCCCAGCCTCGTCCACCTAAAAACTAAAAAGTTTTTTTCAGGGCTGCTACCTCTTGCGAGGAATTGAGAGTATCACTTGTCATGAATAAATGCTTCTCGTCTAGCCATTCGGATTCGGCAGAGGTCGCTTCCAGTCAAGCAATTCGAATAAATTTGCCAATGTTGAGTCCAGAACAAAGGAAATTGCTATACATTTTGCAGTTCGGACGAAGAAGCAATGGGAGCAAGTATTGCAGCAATGTTAGATTGATTTCTGGAACGAGTGCACAATGGCTAACAAAAATGTGCATTTGAAGTCCTGAATCACACGTTGGAAGATATACAAAATGATGAGTGACATTTTGATGGTGCAATGATTTTATTGTCGGGCTATTTTCGTCTATATACGATCTAATGGTATTTCTTACGATCGTATACCATTATTTTGTGTGATCAGTAGTAATTACAGCTTTATTACTTCTTTTATCATTACCAGTTTTAGCAGGAGCTATTACTATACTTCTTACTGATCGAAATTTAAATACTTCATTTTTTGATCCGGCAGGAGGAGGAGACCCAATTTTATATCAACATTTATTTTGATTTTTTGGTCATCCAGAAGTTTATATTTTAATTTTACCAGGATTTGGTATAATTTCGGGGGGAGGGGGGGGAAGACGATTTTAAATATTATATTTTATCGTGAAAAGTCGAAATCCTGACTTGAAGGGAGAATGACAGTAATGTTTCAACTTTCAACTCCGATTAAAATGAAAACTATTTTAAAAATTAAAAAAAAAACATTTTCCTCTTCATTCAACTTTTATTTCGTGGGAAAACTGGAATCTCTGAAATTAGGTCTGAAATTCTTATGCGAGGAAGTTAATTTTATTCATCTCGTGGGTGTTTGAACCCCCCCTTCCCAGCGTTCGCGCCTGACCAGAACGGATGCTATTGTGCATAGACGAAGATATTTTCATTTCACAGATTCCACTTATTCCGAGTGATCCTTTAAAATTCCCTGCACTCCATAAAACGAAAGTCTTATTCAATTGAATACTGAGCTGAGCTTATAAACATTCATAACAAAAAAAGCTCCACGTATACTTACCTACTCAAATTCGAAATAAGTACAAGAGTGCAATCCATCTACCTAATAAGATTTTCAAAAACGATACTGTCGATAGAGTAATTAAATTGCAATTTTTCTGAGACATTTTGGACAGGCTTCTCTTATCGGCAATCGAATAAATTAAACTCACATCCTCATGGTAGCCGGAACAGAGGTTATATGATGGCCGGTTTAACAACAGCATCAGCCAGCGAGGCAACTCTCCGGCAAATATGTATAAATAAAAAATTGAAACAATGAACTTAACCTATAGGTACACCATTAAGTATGTCTACTTTTGTTATGGATTCATGCTGCACATCGAAACGCGTGGTGTATCAAGTATCACTATCACTAGAATGGATATTGGAGGCGCTGCTGGCCGTGGTGGTCCCATGCACTCCAAAGTAAAAGATAATCTGCTGCATGAAAATGAAAACCACATTGTTTTAAAAATTCGCTATAGCTGCTGTGATGGCCATCGGTTATATTTGGAAATTTGATGCATGGTCTGATAGTTTGGGGGGGACATTTACAATGTATAGATATAGGTACATATGTACTTTGTCTTATAACTTGTAGATATAGATATTTTTAAAAAATTAATAATTTGCCACACATTTCCAAACCAATATAATATAAAGGTTTCGCATCAGCAGCGACAGCATGTGTGTGTTCGTCCGAAATTGGGGATGACGTCGCCTAAGGATAAAACCAACGATATGACTTCGACTCTGTTGTTTCTAGTTATAGATAGACTCTCACACGTAGAGACAATTCAGCCCATATTATACCCACAGGAAAGAGGAGAAACATGATCAATTAATAAATCTTCAACATCGGGTAACATGTACCAAATTTATCCGAGAATTTATACATTTTTGACCATATACCTACCCGGGAAACGAAACGTGCCACACCATCACTATGTGGAAATCTACCACTAATTGGAATCGCCTCGAGCGAGCAGTATGAAGCTTCTTGTATAGAGAAATATATCTCAGAATGTTGCAAATCTAATAAATAATGTGCGCACATTTAGTTCGCGTTTATACTAGTAGCTATACAGCAAAGGATGAACTATTGATTACATACCCCTAAACAAAATGGACGTCTGTATCGAATCGAACGAACTTGCTCTTGTCGTAAAAGGCTTATTATGTAATTAAGAATTATTGAAAACAATATTAGCTAGTTTTTTTCACATTAGGTTACATTTTGAATGTGACTTTTATAGGTTCCAATTAAGGGGTCCGTCAAGCTTCGTCTTCCACAACGGAATTTAAAAATTTTAATGATGCAAGAATTAAGCCCTTTTTAGGTGCTAATTTAGTACCCCAATCTGGGCGGAGCACTTAAATGCCACTGAAACGCGTGGACGACCCAGCTTGACGACAAACTGCGTCGTCCACACCAAAATCAAACCAGTGGGAGTAGAAAGACAAAACCGTATATGTATATTTTCAAATGACCTAGTTCTAACCAGATTTTTTAAAATTTTTTCTATTGTCAGATATCATGTCTCCAATATATGGCACATTTGGTACCTATTTTCAAGGTGAAATCGTGGAATTCTAAATTTAAGATTGTGGTATTGTATGAGCGCCTAAAAAGCGCTTAATTTGTGCATAATTAGAATATTAAAATTTTGTATTTGAAGATGTGGACGACGCAGCTTGACGTCAAGCAAAAATAAGAATTAAAAATTAAGAAAAAATAAGAATTAAAATAATGTTGAGGTAAACGTAATAAAAATTCAAAAAATTGGTGGGCCAAATACATGCAAGCCTCAAAGCATGTAGTTGGCCCACCAACTATTGAGTTGAGCAAAACTGTTAATTGCAATCGTTTGTACTTCGTTTGTATACGTTTGTACCAGTTTTAGATTTGTTTGTACCATCACCGTTTTTTTTTATATATGCACTTCCTACAACACCACATCATATTTATAATTATTTTAATTGCAGTATTAATTTGTTAATGCAGTTCGATAGAAAATCGTTTGTACCCTCTAGAATTTTTTTTTATTTTCGTTTGTATACGTCCCAAATTTTTTTGACAAACATTTTTTTTTTAAACCAAATTTTATTAAAATTCTGACATGTATGCAATCGTTTGTACTTTTTTTATGATGATTTATCCAGGGGGTCGTGTTAATTTTTTAAATTTTTATTTATTTCTATCTTTAATTAATTATTACTTTACTTGGGACATGTAGTTGGCCCGCCATAACGCTCGAAAAATCTGAAAATGCAGTTTGATAGAAAATCGTTTGTATACGTTTGTATTTTTTTTTTTGTTTGTATGTGTCTCAAATTTGTTTGACAAACATTTTTGTAAACCAAATTTTATTAAGGTTTTGAAATATGTGCATAGTTTTTTATAACGATTTTTCATTGTGTAAATTTTATGAATTTGTATTTCTTCACAGAGAAAAAAGTACCACTTAAAATAGAAGAAAAACAATAAGATTTCTCTATGGTTTTCGTCCAAGAAGAAAGTCTTATTAAAACCATAGAGAAAATGAGTGCTTCTTAAAACAATAAGAAAACTTATTGAAAAGTATGAGCCAATCTTTTAGAAACAATAAGAAGACCTTATTGATAATATGTAAAAAATCACTTAGAAACAATAAGATGATCTCATTGAAAGAATATGGAATACGCTTTGAATAAATATGAAGAACTTATAGAAAGTATGTGAACATCTTTTAGTAACAATAAGAAGATCTAATTGGAAGAAAATGAAAAACGCTTGAATCAAAGAGAAGAACTTATTAAAAGCATGTAAAAATCTTTTTGAAACAATGAGAAGGTCTTATTGAAAAAGTGTGAAATTCTCTTAGAAACAATGAGAAGAGAGAAAAAAATATGAACATTTTATAATTTAAAACAATTTTATACAAAATTTCTGCTAAATTCTTTTTAAAAAAAGACGAAATACATATCATTTTTCAAACAATTTATTGTTTTTTTTTTAACGAAAGGTAACATATGCATAATGTTTGGTAAATAAATTCAAGATTTGTTTTTAAAAAGAGGAACACGTTTTCAAGTAAATAAATAAAAAAGTCATAAATAACATAATTATGAACAAAAATAAATAAATCCCACCCAATTAGTGTATTTGTTATTATTTCCTAAAAAATAATTTCAGACAATTTTCAATTGTCCTTGGCCATTGAGTTAAAAAAAAAAACAAACAAATCAACATTTTTTATTTAATGTAAAACACTTGATAAGTCTTTCGACCACTCCAGTGCAGAATAGCGAATGCTCCCCCGAATAAATGATTATGTCTTAATATTCATGTTTTGTTAAGATATTTCTAATGCATCTGCCTGCACAAGATTCCACATCCCCAGCTTGGCTCGCTGTGTTCGATTTTTTGAATGCACTTCTAATAAGAAAATTAATATGGTGTTAGGTCTGGTGGACGTGGAGGCCATACAATTAAGGCCTCAGACGTCCTATCCATCTGTCTGGGTACCAGTGGCGGATCCAGGGGGTCGGCTATAGGGGCAAAAGCCTCCCCCACAGCCCATTCCTAAAATAATTTGAAATATAGAAAGCAAGATTAGAGTTTTATATTCCGTATAAAATATTTTTAAGATATAAAATTTGATGGACAAAATAATGTGGTTGGGGCTGAACTATTTTCATACATGTTATTTTACTTTTTTTCTAAGCCTTAAGATTGAGGCTAAAAAAGCCTGAAGCGAATTGGACAGAAACCATGTTGGGGGCTATTTATAATGGTCATGTTTCATGCTACGATAATTTTACCCTAAAACAAAACCCAGAAAATTAGGATAAAAAAACCAGGTTTGGAATAATAAGGGTTAAGCAACTTAATTCCTAAAAACTAACATTATTCCAGAGTTTTGGGGGCTTAAATCTAGGTTTTGTTAAAGACCAAAGTTGGGGCTAAGGCTTAAAGAGATAAGTAAACAGATAAAAATGTGGTCGGAGCTTAACTTAAACGTGTCAGAACTCAAATGCAACAACTGTTTTTCCTGAAAGCAAAGCTAATTTAACGAAAGAAACGCGGTTGAGGCTAAAACAATTAGAGAACCACGGGGTGTCAAGTTAAGTGTAAATGTTTAATACAACAGGAATTATTTCTTACGGCCTTGGCTGGGCTTAGAGAATTTTGGGGCTTAGTTTTCAAAATTTCAAAAGTCCAAGGCAATTGTGCATACAAAACATTTTTGGACTAAGCATTTACATACAAATTCTCTAGTCAAGGAGCCAAATTCCAAAAGCCTGAGTTTTCTTTCTGCGCACCCAGAAAATCATGCAAAAGCAAATGAATATTCAGTTTTCAAATCTTGTTAAAAATGTGAAGTTCAAAACATCCCAACTAACATTTCAGCTTTGGTTTGACTTAATAGAAGTTCTATTAACTTCTATTAGGGTGAACCGAAGCTGAAATGTTAGTGAGGATACCCTTAGCTTATTTAAAAATATACAGGTACATAATGTAGCATTTGTACGTGTGGTTCAAGCCTATATGGCTAAAACTTTATAAATTCACATATGCAGCAAATTGTTGCGGTGATAAAGGAGAGGAGAAAAAGAAAGAACCCGAATGAATAACATCTAACTTGTGTGTGGCTTGTAAAAATGCTAGTTGTCCAAATGCAATTGTAAAATTAGAAAAAACCTAGCTAGCAAGCTTGGTCTTGGTTCAAATCCAGTTGACTGCAAAGTAATTTATAAATTAAAACTGGAGCTATAGACTAAGCACCACTAAAGGAATCTGATGATTGGTCTGGCAGCCATGAAATTGCAATAATTCCAGCCTAAATAATACTCGGTGGTAGCCAACACAAGTGGTTGTTGTTATGTTATTAATAATGTTATTAATACAATCACTAGTTAGATATATCTTTTGGTGCGTCTTTATATTTGCTTCTATCTCCGCTACAGCAATTATGAATATATAATTGTTATTGTACTTTGTATTGAAAACATTTTAAAGCAGGACAGGGTCCGATATAAAGGCACAAAAAACACGGATATCATTTAAAGAAAAGTGAGAGTGTCAAAATTCGTTGTCTGTTATATATAACTACATAATGCATATCCATATATCTTTTTCACAAAAAAAAAAAAAAACTTGAACCTTAAAGGTTAGACCGCACTCGCCAGAACTTTACTGCAGCGGAACTACACTTCGCACGAGTTCGTATGAATTTGTATGAAGTTCAGTTGCCGCTAAGTGCGATATAGCTCCTAAAATTTAATAAAAAATAATGTTTTGCCGCGTCGTCGTGAAGTGTAGTTCCGCTGAAGTTGAGTACGGTCTTGCCTGTAAACTTAACTGATCTCTTTTATATGTTATATAAATTTAAATTGATCTTAGGACAATCAAATTTTATTACTTAAGGTCTCAAACTGGATCTCCAAACTCCAAGCCCCCCCCCCACAGCCAAATCCTAGATCCGCTACTGCTGGGTACCTAGCATTCAGGAGCGGAACAATATAATTCGATTCTACAATAAAAATGTTCGAATTCGTAAGATCTCAATTGGCTAATTATATAGCATGGACTTTAAAAATTAAAAAAAAAAACAGCGGTTATTTGAGATTCTATGGCAAAGAGTCGGAAGTACTAACATTTGATCCTTCTTTCATGCATATATTGCCACTTTCAATTAAGATTGAAAACAACTTTCGAATGGATTCGAAAGTAGAATAAATTTACGTAGTAGGGCCCCAGATTTGGCAGCACAGTACAGTGTGCAGTGCTTTTTTTTTTGTAAACTTAGTTACAGTTGAAAATTGGCTGAAAATATTTCTTAGGATATAATAACAAATACACTAATTGAAACAAACAAAATATTTGATGGTTTTGTTAAAGCCCAATTGAAGAGGTATAACTCAAAAGAACCTCAAAAATTCAACCGATTTTGGCACTTTGTTGACATTTTTATTAATGTTGTACACGGCCCTGGAAGTTAAAGCTTGGATTCGTCATAAGGACAACATCATAAAAACAGGCAATCAATCAAAAATCTACCATGTTCAACGCATGGCATTATTTTCACGTCTACTGTGCTAATTTTGAAAACTTTTGTTTTTGTTAAATTGACTGTAGTATTGAAGACTTTTACAAATAACTTGCTATTGACTTTAGATACAATTACAAGTTATACCAATTTGAAATCCGCATTCAACGTGCATATTTTTAAAATAGTTGGCCACTTATTTAACTTTTTCAAAAATTATTTTCATTCACATTTGCATTGAAATCCAAAGTTAAATTTTTTTTGTCTCTAAGAAGTCCAACAGTTATTATAATTTTCTTCTACCAATGTTTTGGCACAAATAATGTTAAATATTGCTACGAAAAAAATACGGTGGAACTCATTCATTTGTAGTCATGGTATTCAAAAATGTAAAGTAAGCCAAAAACTAATGCACTGAACAAAAAAAATGCATATATGTTTTCTTGTGGTTGGGATAGAACTTTTTTATCAGTTTTCAGGACGGTCATAAGATCTACTATGAGGCATTTCAGGGTGATCCATTTCTTACGGGGCACCCTGTACACAAGATGGGACAGGTACAAACAAAAAAAGGTTTACAAAAACATTTCTATTCTATAGAACTACATCTCCAGATTTTTGGGTGATATAGTTGGTGGGCCAACTTCATGAAAACTTAATTAATTAAGTCAATAGAAATAGAAAGAAATACAAATTCATAAAATTAACGCAATGAAAAATCGTTATAAAAAACAATGCACATATTTCAAAATCTTAATAAAATTTGGTTTACAAAAATGTATGTCAAACAAATTTGAGACATATACAAACAAAAAAAAAAATACAAACGTATACAACGATTTTCTATCGAACTAAATTTTCAAATTTTTCGAGCGTTTTAGTTGGTGGGCCAACTATACATGCCCCAAATAAAGTAATAATTAATTAAATATAGAAACAAGTACAAATTTAAGAAATTAACACGATGAAAAATCATCATAAAAAAATGGGCACGACTGAATCGCACAGACTTGCTCTGGTAGCTTACAACTTGAACGTAATTTAAAATTGAAAATGTACATATGTATAATAGTGGTTCTATAACATTATGATTTCATTAAAAAAAAAGTTTTAAAATCAATTTAAAATATAAATTATTACTATAATTTAATATAATTTTTTTTTAATAGCTAAAACAGATAGAGCTCAAAAAAAGTATGCTTTCTGATTTGATTGATAAATATGAATTTATGAAAAAAAAATTTCAAAAATCGTTAGAGCGGCTTTCTTAAAAATTTATTTTTTATATATAAAATGCTTGAAAATTTTTAAAAATTAAATTTGGTACGCCAACTTTTAGAATTAAATAAAATACAATTTTACACAAAATTAAAAAAATTTTCATTGACCCGTTTTCAAGATATTGAATTTTCCAAAAAAAAATTTCAATATTTTTTTAAAAATCCAAAAATTATTTTTTCGAAAAAATTTTATATGCAAAATTGTTAAAATTGTAAAGGACCTTTTATATGAAAAATTCGGTTGAAATCGGTGAAGTCGTTAACGAGAAATTTAAAAACCAAATTATCGGTTTTATGACAGGTACCGTTAATAACCGTTACAATTTTTTTTTCTACCAAAATATTAATTGTAGTAATTATAGTAGCTCGTTATTGATTTTTTCAAAATCATTAGAGCCGTTTTTGAAATAAATCAATTTTTGCATATTGGTTGTATGGCAGGTATACCGTTATTTTTTGAGCTAAAAAAATTTCAATTTCCCCTCAATGGAATCAGCAAAGGACCTTAAGTCTAAAGTTTGAAGAAAATCGATTCAGCCGTTTAGGCTGCAAGTCGAGGTACAGACAGACAGACGGACATACAGAATTGTATGTTCATTCTCTATCATCGTAATGTTAGGGAAAATTATTATCTCGATTTTTTTTTTTTGCACGAATCCTAAACGTTCCCTATACTACGTATATCACAAGTAAAAAGTACAAACGATTGCAGGACATGTCAAAATTTTAATAAAATTTGGTTTAAAAAAAATGTTTGTCAAAAAAATTTGGGACGTATACAAACGAAAGTAAAAAAATTCCAGAGGGCACAAAACATTTTCTATCGAATTGCATTTTTAGATTTTTCGAGCTGGGCCAAACTCCGTAAATTTATTTGAAGTGCGTATATAAAAAAAAAACGGTGATGGTACAAATAAATCTAAAACTGGTACAAACGTATACAAACGAAGTACAAACGATTGCAAATAACAGTTTTGCTCAACTCAATAGTTCGTGGGCCAACTGCATGCAAGCTTCTATGAGCGAAAATAGGTCACTTTTAAAGAAAATTCTATTATCTTTGTTTTATGTGGACCAATTTCTATAACTATCTATGCTGATGGAAAATAGTTATATTCAAATAAGTAAAAAAAAAAAAAATAGTTTATTTTTTATTTTTATTTTAAGATATTTAGAATGTATATTTAAAATTTTTTGAATAGGCTAATTGTATAGCAAATTTTATATATTTTACAGAAAGGTTTTGGGAATTCTCTCGAAATTTAGCTTGGTTTTCAAGTTATATGCAAAAAGCTAAAAGGGATGCAGTTACTCCCCCTCCTCAAAATTACACCCACTCGTTTATAAACGCTCCGTGGTTTTCTCATTCCTGGAACGTCTTAGTTCCATTCTATATGACATAAACAATAGCCTAGTACCATCAAAAAACCAAAACGACGGTGGCGGTGCCACTGGCCTGGGAGGTCATTTGCTCTGTAGATAATGTAGAGTTAAACATACATTGAAAACCTCATTAAATCTCTCTAGCGATAATACACCACCTATAGGCGTAGACTATCGTCCCGAAAATCGACTCATTAATAGTACTATAGGTTTTATATACAATGCTATAAGTGGCTTCCTCTAATACGACATATAATTTCATCACGCTCTAACCGGTGCATTTTCTTGCCAATTTAAGTGATAAAAGTGACAATTTTGTATAGAATTTAACGTTTTTTAAGCAGAAGCTTAGGTTTCCTACAATTACAGGCATGGTTTTTCAGTAACAAACAAAAATCTAACGAGAGAACTGTGTTTTCCAAAAAGTACGAAATGTTGGTATTTTTTCACCGTACCTACTCTAGTGGCTAAACCGTTAATTCTAGTTAAGTTTAGAAAGTAATTTTACATATGAATAGTTTTTTTATAATACAAATTCTATATACTACTGAAATACATCAGCCAACTAGAAAGCTTAGCATTATTTAATTGGACTTGTTGAATTATTGATTCAAAATAGCTTTTAATGGCCTTTAGTTCTTAAAAATTGGCGTTTCGTACCGGCGTTCTCACTTGGACTCTTCAGTTGACAGTGAGGGCCTTGTCCAGACGCAATTTTTATTAAGTTCAGTTCAGCTTACATCAATTTTACAGCGAAAATCAATTGTGAACTATATCCAACCCAGTTAGAATTTCTAATCAAGAATTGTTGGAAATTTTGTTTTGTTTGATTTTCGCTGTTAAATTGATGTAAGCTGAACTGAACTTAATAAAAATTGCGTCTTGACAAGGCCCTCACTGTCAACTGAAGAGTCCAAGTGATAACGCCGGGACGAACCACCAATTTTTAAGGACTAAAGGCCGTTAAAAGCTATTTTGTATCGAAAGTAATTTTATCCAAAAAGTGTATACTTTGGTTTTTTTTGGCAAACAAATTTTGAGGTTTTTTTTGGGATTTCCGCTGTGAAGCCATATCCGTAGGAAGTAGTAAAGTTGAAATTCGGATTCAGCGGTCCCTAAAACATAAAAGACGAATGAGAAAAAAAAATTCTATATTTTTTTCCTGAAACTGGCAGTCCTGCTACGATTTGACTGGACTATAAAACGACTTAGATCGATTGTATACTCATTCTCATACTCAGAAAAAAAATTAGGTAAGTCGACTTAACGACGAAATATTTACAAAACTGCATAAGGAAAAACAACATAAGTCTTGTTTTTTGCAAAATAACTTACAAATAAAAAAAAAGTAAAATATTTTAATAGAAAATAATATGTATCAACGGCTTGTATATTTCTGCGTTATTAGGTACTTGTTCAATATGTTTGTTACTTTTATTGCGAACGCAAAGCAAATATTGAAACTGCTCTCCGGAAAAACCACAAAAACTGACGTATGTCGTTTTTCCTTGTGGCCACAGCATTGCTTTTATTGTATAAGTAAATGTTGTTTCAAACGTGACCCTTATAAGTTTCCACTACCTTTTTGAGAAAAAAAAAAAATTAAATTAAAATCATTTAAGTAGGATGGAAACAAAAATTATGTATGTTCAAGTACATACGTACCTATATTACTTGAAAATTATATTATACGGAATTGGCATTTGGCATGTTGAATGTCGCTGCTGCTGAGCTGAAGCTGACTCTGATTTTTATATTTATCTGAGTGAGTTGTTGTTCCACATGCGGATTTCTGTCTTGCTTTATCCTATACTGCAGCACTGCATTATGTTTGATTTATGCATGAGAACTATTTGACTCAGAGCCAATAGCACTTGTAGTCACAGATTCATCTTCTCACTTTGATACCGGCATTAACCCTGGCCGGCAATGGCAGCCGTATAATCATAATGTCAGTCTAACATTATGTCAGAATTTTTGTCTACTCCCAATTCTGGCATATCCATATCAGTTATGTGTGTATACCTCCTTTCGTCCCGACTATTGAGACTTACAAATGATGATGTTTCCTAGTGACGATGAGTTTTTTTTAGGAATTTTTTTAACAATTGTTTGCTGTCAGACAAAATAGTAAGGTATATCAGCCAAAACACAACAAAATGAGAAAAAAAAGCGATTTTATAATATGAAGCAACTCGCAGAATAAAAGAGTTGGCAACTTATAGTAAATTTAAATTGTAAAAAATTGAAAATGTAGCAACTCAATATAGGTAATGCACAGCATATAGCTATAGCCAGCAAAGCAAGTCATGACAATCAAAAAGTTTTCTTATGTTTGTGTTTTGTGTCGTTATGGTTTGTTTAAGTTGTCTGGGTATTTAAATAAGATTTGCCAGGCCCATAGCGAGTTGAAGAAATTAGTTGAAGTAAAGAATAAAAAAAGAATAATATAATAGAGAAATACAAATGTAATTTGAATATTGTTTTAAATAGTGACGCAGTTTAACGTCCCTTGTTTTGGCGGACTTTGTGGCGGAATCAAAAAACGTTTATCTACATCTGGTCTTGTAGCTAATTAAATGCTAATTTGTTGCGCAAACCAAAAATTTTTAGCTCGCTTAGGTTTTAAGTTATTAAAAATTCCGCTTAAAATAAGTCTGAAGTAAGCGGACGATATGTAAAATTTTTAAGTAAAATTAGTACCCAAATTTGTAGCATTGTAAATGCTCTTCAGTTCTGAAAAAAAATAAATTCTGTCCCTATACCTAATAGTTTATTAAATATTCAAATTCCAGCTAAAATAAGTCTGAAGTTAGCGGACGAATATTCGAAAATAATAACTTTTTTGATGTCCAAAATTGTAGCTATTTAAATGCTAATTTGTTGCTCAAAATTAATTTCTTATCTCTTGAGGTTAATTTTTTATTGGAATTTAAAGTTTAAAAAGTGCACTTCCGGTACGCTGAAGCTTGCGGACAAAATCTATGAAAATCAGATTTTCAATTCAAAATAAGTCTGAAGTTAGTGGACGAATATTCGAAAATAATAATGTTTTTCATGTCCAAAATTGTAGCTTTTTAAATGCTAATTTCTTGCTCAAAAATTAATTTCTTATCACTTGAGGGTAATTTTTTTTTGGAGTTTAAAGTTTAAAAAGGTCACTTCCGGTACGCTGAAGCTTGCGGACAGAATCTATGAAAATGAGATTTTCAATTTTTTTCCTTTGCCATAGAGTTTGTAGCTTTTGAAACGCTGATTTGTTGCGCAAACCCCAAATTTGTAGCTCTAACAGTTTATTTAATATTTAAGTTTCCGCTGGAAAAATTTAACAAAAATCGGATCTTCTAAAATCTAAATCAAAATTTTTTTTGTCACAATTTGAAGCTTCTCTGAACTAGATTAACCGCGTAAGCCGCGATTTAGCAGCTCGCATGTTTTTTTTCCGCTAAAATAAGATTTTAACGGTCAAAATTTGGTTTGGCAAACCAATCACCATTTTGTCCAGTAAATGAAGGTTTTTACCTCAAAATAAATTCAAAAGTTTTGAAATTTGGCACAATTACAATTTGATGTCTAACGATGCCCTAAAAAAAGTCCTCAAGAATCCGACTGGAGCGCTTGCGGCAGTAAAGAGAACACTGTAGTTTTTTTCGGTTTTTCACGTTTATCTTGGGAACCGTTACTCAAATCAAAAAATAGTTTTCTACAAAAAAGAAAAGATACTTCGCATTTCTTCATATCTGCAATAGTTAAGAAAATAACTCTGGCAGTAGTTAAGAGAAACATGTAGTTTTTTCGGTTTTTCACGTTTATTTTGGAAACCGTTAGTCGAATAAAAAGGTAGCTGTTTTGATGATAAACGTGAAAACCCGAAAAAACTACACGTTTCTCTTAACTACCGCCAGAGTTATATCCTAAGCTTTTGCACATATGAAGAAATGCAAAGTTTCTTTATTTTAGGAAATTTAATAACCTTCATTTTTGTAGAAAACTAACGGTTTCCAAGATAAACGTGAAAAACCGAAAAAAAAACATGCTTCTCTTCACTCCCGCAAGCGCTCCAGTCGGATTCTTGGGGACTTTTTTTAGAACATCCTTAGGCATCTCTTATAGACCAAGAGCCCACAGCAAATTTAGGGGTGAGGGGCATATGAGTCGAAAGTTGTGATAATGCTTATGAAAGAAAAGCAAGTTTTACAGTCCCTGGAGGAGGCTTAAGATGCGTTATATCAATTTGAAAACCTTAAAAAATCAACTTTGAGGATGATTGTGTGAACCGAAAAAATGTTTATCCATCCCTAGGTATTGATCCCTTAATTACAGATCCGTATGTCCAAGACCGATTGGAGGCGGCATTTACCCTGCCAGACCGCTTGAAAAACCGTAAAAATCAACTTTGAGGATGATTGTGTGAACCAAAAATTTGTTTACCCATTCCTAGGTATTGAGTCCCTGATTACAGATCCGTATGTCCAAGACCGTTTGGAGGCGGCATTTGCCCTGCTAGACCGTTTATAGAACCCGAAAAATTTAAAAGAAATGGGTAAAAAAATTATTAAAAAACAACGGTAAGAACTAAAACGCCCTTTTATTTTTGTATGTAAAGTCAGAAATCCCTTTTATCATTTACTTTTTAAATAAAGTTCTTTTAGTGAACAGTTTATTGAAATATTAATTTTCAAACTCAAAATTTTGATAAAAAAAAATAAAAATAAATGTTCAAAATACTTTTTTTCAAAATTTCACTTAATTAGATACTATTTTTAATTTCAAAATTCAATGCTCTTATCATATCATAGTCAAATACTGAAAACCGGATGGTTCTAAGACTTTTACTTTTCAAGATATTAAAAAAAATTTCTCATAAAACTAAGAAGAATGCAGATAAATGATCATTTTAACAACATTGATTATCATCAACTTCGTTTTTTCTTGTTTTTACTAAGAAGTTCGTTTCTTTATTTTGTAATATCTTGAAAAGTAAAAGTCCTAGAACCATCCGGTTTTCAGTGTTTGACTATGATTTGATAAGAGCATTGAATTTTGAAAGTAAAAATAGTACCTAATTACGAGAAATTTAAAAAAAAAGTATTTTGAGCATTTATTTTTATTTTGCTTATCAAAATTTTGGGTTTGAAAATTAATATTTCAAAAACTGTTCACTAAAACAACTTTATTTAAAAACGAAATGATAGAAGGGACTTCTGACTTTAGATACAAAAATAGAAAGGCGTTTTAGTTCTTACCGTTGTTTTTTAATAATTTTTTACCCATTTCTTTTAAATTTTTCTGGTTCTATAAACGGTCTGGCAGGGCAAATGCCGCCTCAGGGACTCAATACCTAGGAATGGTTAAAAAAATTTTTGTTTCACACAATCATCCTCAAAGTTAATTTTTACGGTTTTTCAAACGGTCTGGCAGGGTAAATGCCGCCTCCAATTGGTCTTGGACATACGGATCTGTAATCAGGGGATCAATACCTAGGGATGGATAAACATTTTTTTGGTTCACACAATCATCCTCAAAGTTGATTTTTTAAGGTTTTCAAATAGCTATAACGCATCTTAAGCCGCCTCCAGGGACTGCAAGACTTGCATTTCTTTCATAAGCATTAACAGAGATTTCGACTCATATACTTTTTTTGGTTCACTTTTACACCCCTAAATTGTGTGTGCCAAGTTTCAAAACTTTTGAATTTATTTTGAGGTGATGGCAGTTTTTTTCCTTCATTGACTGGACTAATTTCAAAAGCTAAAAATTCTATCAAAAGAAAACAATTGAAAATTTCAATTTATTAGATTTTGGCCGCCAGGTTCAGCGTGCACTTTTAAAAATGAAGATTCCTATAAAAAAATTTTGTAATACATAAGCAATGAAAAAGCTACAATTTCGGATATCAAAAATGTTATTGTTTTTGAATGTTCGTCCGCTAACTTTCAGACTTATTGTGGCGGGAATTTGAATATTTAAAAAACTGTTATAGGTATGGAATCTATTTTTGCAGAAGTGAAAAAGCTAAAAATTTAGGTACCAATTTTACTTCTAAATTTTCATTATTTTAGATTTCGTCCGCAATCTTCAGACTTATTTCAGCGGAATTTTCATTTACTTGAAATCTAAGCGAGTTACAAATTTTTGGTTTGCACAACAAATTAGCATTTAATTAGCTACAAAAACCGATATCAATTTTTTTTTATTTTTATTAAAAAAAAATACAAATAAAAGTTTCTGCTTGATAATTACGTTCTTATACCCACATTGGCTTAGAATAAGGAGGATCAAATTAGCTGCAAGTGAGTGCTTACTTCAAAGTTCATTGCTGAGGTAACTAAAAGCTAACTGAACGAAGAACGTTTTTCTCAAATCTGTGTACTTTTTTTCAAACTGATTCCTACTTTTCCAACCATCATTTTCATTCCATACCCCTTGAATTGAAAATCTCAAGTTTTTTAAAAGCATCTGCATACAAAAATTATTTTAATAGTTTATCCAATAATGAGAAAGTCTGAGATATGATGGTTCTATGGGAAGTAAATAAAAATACAAAAAAGAAATATTTTCTAACTAAGAAAGTATCACACACATGTTTTAATCAAACAAATTTCGAGAAAATAAGATTTTTCTTAACGGGTTTTCACCATTTCTATTGAAGTTACCCTTATTTTTGAATTAAGAAGCATGATTTTTTCAAGTATTCAAGAAAATAATAAAAAAAAAAATTACATCCAACCAAGACTTTTCAAACAAAAATTGAATTTTTTTTTTTAAATTATAGATAAGAGTTTTTTTTAGTATGGTTAACAATAATTTTTAAACTTTTTCAAAGTTTTCCATAAAAAATGTTAAAATATCAACTGCATTGTAATAACGCAAATAAAAAACCGATATATAGTTCTACTAGACCAAAAATAAACGTACAGTCGACTCCCTCTAAGTCGAATTTTCACGGGATGTCAAAATTAGTTCGAGTTAGAGGGAGTTTTTGAAAAATTCGAGTTAGAGAGATTTATATTTTGTTTGCTTAAAAGCATTTATTGAATATAAAAAAGATAACAAAAAAGCTAATTGCACACGTGTTCAACTTAAGTAAATTTTTTGTTTCTTGTTGCATTTTGTTCATGGAATATTTTTTAAGGTAGATGCAATATGATTATGTTTAGGGTAAGGGTGTAGGTAAACGACGCGATAAAGAAGCAGAGTATGCGACATGCGAGTGTGTGCTTCATGCTTATAACTACATAACATATGTATAAAAAAAAAATCAATACAAGTTGCGCTAGGGTGATTTTTTTTTTTTGCAAAAAAAAAAAAATTCGACTTAAAGTGATTGAAAATAGTTCAAGAATTTATTCGATTTAGAGGGAATTTCGACTTAGAGGGATTTCGACTTAGAGGATGGTTTTTGTATTGAAAATTGAGAGGAATTCAAAAATATGGCGAGTTGGAGGGAAATTCGACTTAGAGGGAGTTCGACTTAGAAGGAGTCGACTGTATTTGAAAAAAAAAAAAAATACAAAAAAGCAGCCTTTCCTTGTTTGGATTGTTTGTTTTTGTATAAGAAAATTTTCGGAGCCGTTTTAGCAAAAATAAAAAAATTTATTTTCCATTTTGGCTGGAAATTTTTTTTAGCAGGTACCTACATTTATGCTGGTCCTAAGAAATAAAAAAAAGTGTGGCCATATTACTCAAAAAACAGTAGTTACCAAGTTAAAATAAAATCTGTTCAGCCATTTAGGCTGTAGGTCAAGCCCGTAGCCAGGGGGGGTCACAGGGGTCTGTCCCCCCCAGAAATTCTTCAGAATGTGTATTTTGCTACTACTTTCTTCTAAAAGAAGTATAGACCCATCTTATATTAGTGATCTATTATATTTTAGAATCTATTAAAGGTACATACCTACTTCTTGGAAACTCGAGAGCAATTACGTTCGGAAAACTAATTTATTGATTGGCAATTTGCAAAAACAATCTTTTAGTTTTTTTGTTTTAATGACCAAGTTTTGCCAAATTTTGTTTGTATAACCTTAGGTTTACAGTGATGCTGGAAGTAACTAACATGTTTTCGAGTACGTTGTGTTCTTTGCCTGATTTTACGGTACTAATTTCGTGGTTTTCGAGACATAAACATATATGGAACAAACGCTCTTTTGCTTATTTGAGGTTCATATCAATTAATTTTTTTTTTTTTTTCAAAAAAAATTTACTAATTTTCCTCTACAAATCTCTATTAAGTATTGCAAATACGATCTTTTCTTTTCGAGAAAAATAAAAACAGTTTGCTAGTTGTTTTAGATTGATAACCATTCTCAATTCCCTTTGTATTTACTACTAGCGGAAACACCCGGCGTTGCCTGGGTCCCTTTTGTTAAAGGATAGTTTGTTAACAAATCTTGAAAAAAAATTTCCCGTGGAAAATAGTTTTCCTTGAAAATATTTCTGCTATCGTGAATATCTCTAAAATAAATTCGATGAATTGACCGCCCAATTCCACAGGAAAACTTATTCCCGACATCAATAAATTTTCAACATCATTCATGTTCTCAATTTTCAAAGGATAGAAATATTGTGCAATTGTTAATTATTATTAATATAAAAGCTTAACTATATATTCACGTACTTCTAAATATCTATGCTAAGGACACCTACTTGTAAGAAAATATTTGAAAAATTTTGTATGGTTTGCTATCTCGCCCCCAATTATCAACTGTTAAAGCAAAAGGTGTGATTTTTCGGATTTTTGACATTTCACCACCATCACTATCAAGTGCGATTTTTTTGATTTCCACTGGACTTAGAGTGCAAAATCCACCTCCTTAATCGATTGGCGCTCTCAGATCTTGACATTTCGACACCTGTCAAATTGAAAAGTGAAATTTCTTATTTTCTGTTGGTGCTAAAGTGCTGGCCGAGACATTAGGTAATAACACCCTCCTTAATCGATTGGTGCCCTTAGATTTTGACATTTCGACACACGACCTGCAACGCACAGAAGAGAGGAGCTGCAATACGGCAGTTTTTGCTCTTATAGCATTGCTGATACCATTTTTGTTATCATTGTGAATGGTTTACTCTACGGAGCGAATGTTTCTCACTGATTACGAGATTGTAAAAGTATTCGCCGTGTTAATTTCAACATAACCAAATTTTCACCGACCATGTAAATCAAACATGATTGCTTAACGTTTTACCTTCCACCACAATCCAATCAACAACCAGCGCATTTTTACTTACTTGAGAATTATATCATGCCATTCATTAGCCTTTCACTACTACTTATTATATTTTCCAATAACATTCACTTACACATTCAACAAAAACCAGGCAAAAATCCTATATCTCATAGCTAAGCTTTGTGCAACGCTCATGTCTTGTTCAAAAAGTTATATTTTTCGCCATGTCGCTGCATGGACATAGATTTGTTGCACTCCATTGGATTTTTTCTGGACATGTTCATAATCCTGCTAACTGTTTAAGCGTATTAGTCTTTAAAATTGTATGATTGTCTATTAATATTTTGTATGTATTTAAATGGTGAGACAATGGCCTTTGCAAAGACATCTAAATTTTAATATTAGAATAAGTACTTTCTGATTTATAGCCAATTTTAAGCAGATAAATTGACAATTTTTAAATGTTGTCTGGATTTTATCTGTAAAAAATGTTTCTAATGTAAAATTTTAATATTTGAAATTATTTTGTGAAGCTTGTGGGCAACACACAGTTATGTTTTGTATCCATGATCCATTTTGCATTTTTTTTTTTGTAAATAAGGGGCCAGTTATAGCTATCATTGAAAACCATCATTGAAAAAGTTGGCTGTTGATTTTGAGACCCTTCAAAAGTTTAATCATTGAATATTTTAATGCAAAACTATAGCTTACGACTTCAAAATTATTTCTCTCCCAAAAAAAAACCATTTTGACCCATATCATCCCCAGAACGTAACTTTTAATTTTTTCAATGATCATGGGTAAGGTAGTTCATCATTGAAAAATTAAAAGTCATTTTATGAGAAAAGTTGTGAAAAATTGAATTTTGTTTTACCTATAAATAATTATTTAGTCAACTAGCTTTACTTTGGCATCAAAATAATCATTCATTTTTTCTTCAAAATCTCTCAAAATTGACAATTAATATTTTCAATGATGGTTTTCAATGATAGCTATAACTGGCCCCTAAATCAATAAAGCTAATTCTGAAGTGGCTTTTGTTGAAATGATCACTTAATATTTATAAGCAATATTTGAGAAGAGGATAAGAGCAATTGGTGTGTATGTTTTTTTTTCAAAATTTATCAATTTTTTATTAACTTTTGCATTTAAAGTACCAAAAATAGAATTCATTTTTCACTAAATCACATATTTAGTATGAATTTTTTTAAGGTTTTGCAAAAATTTTAACACAAAAATTTAGATTATAAATTTCAACCGTAGTCTATGTCATTTGTTAGTATCATTTGTTATGAACTATTAGGCATTACTAAAGTTTTAAGCCTCTAAATTTGGCTAAATGGAGCTTTATTGTGGTTTATCTCATTAAATTGCCCCTACTTTTTTCCCTTTAGATTAACAAATATAAAATTACTAAAATATTTGTAGAAGAATGTAACACCTATAATTGTGTGTTGTTAGTTTTTCAAAATTTATAAATTTTTCATTAACTTTTTACAATTTTCTAAGTAAATACACTATGAATTTGTCGTATTATGGCAAATTCTTTGCCTTTTAACAATTTATGTTGTCCTGAAAGTGAATTATTTTTTATTTTTATAATTTTTTAAATCTTATAACCTTTTATTTCATACCGTATATATAAATTTCAAAAAAGTATTACTCATGTTATGGCTATTAACAGGTATTTTATGTATATTTTAGCGAAAAGAAAAAATTTTATCGACCAATAGACTGGATTTTTGCAAAATTTTTCTTTCAGTTATATTTAAAAATCCATATTAAAGCTTGTGGTTATCGTAGAAATATGTTTTATATACCAAAATAATTGCTGATTTGTGTAGATTATTACAAAACTTAAATTTTGATAATCGGTTAAATAAAAATTAACAATATTCACTATTTAGTCAAAATAATGCTATATTATCTGTTTAAGCGTATTAGTCTTTAAAATTGTATGGACGTCTATTAATCTTTTGTATGTATTTAAATAGTGAGGCAATGGCCTTTCCATCGACATCCAAATTTTGAAATTCGGATAAGTACTTTCTGATTTATAGCCAATTTTATGCAGACAAATTTACAATATTAAAACTTTTTCTGGTTTTATCTGTAAAAAATATTTCTAATGTAAAATTTTAATATTTGAAATTATTTTCTGAAGCTTGTGATGTTTTATATATCAAAATTTTTATCAGATTTTCAGGTTTTATAATTTTTAAATTTGAAAATATTTTATGGGCGTGGTCAAATTATAAAAATAAAATTCGTTGAAAAAGCGTGATTTTTTGGTAAATAAATCAATAAAACTAATTTTAGAGTGGTTTTCGTTGAAATAATCACTAAACATTTATTAGCAATATTTTAGAAGAGGATTAGAGGAATTGGTGTGTTAGTTTTGTTTTTCAAAATTTATCAATTTTTTATTAACTTTTGCATTTAAGGTACCAAAAATCGAATCGATTTTTCACTAAATCACATTTTATGTACGAATTTGTTTAAGATTTTGCAAAAATATTAACACAGAAAGGAGAATGGGCAAAGTGGTCTACCCACTGAACAGTAATGTGTTGTATGTCGTTGAAAAGGTAATATTGCTGACTTCATTTCATTGTATGACCATTAAGCTCTAAACTATGGGGTTCGTGAGATATTCGGAATCAAAGCACCGAAAAAGACAATAATGCATTTCTTCATTGGTAGTGTGTCCTCATACCTACATTAATCTGTGATACATCGTTGAAAAGACAATTTTGTGTACTTTATGTTTGTATATAGCCGTGAAGACGTAGATCATAGGGTGCAAGAGATATGTGGGCATACAAATCGGCACATATAACAACAATGCAATTCTTCATTTGGTACTGGTCTACCGACTCAACAGTAATGAGTCATACATCGTTGTAAAGGTTATGGCATTTGCTTCATTTCATTATATGGCAGTTAAGCTCTAAACCATGGGGTTCGTAAGATATTCGGCTCTTAAGCACAAAAAACAGCAATAATGCAATTCTGCATTGGTAACTTATCAACCAAGTCAACAACTATGAGTCATGTGCCGTTGAAAAGGATGTTGCGTGTACTTCTTTTTATTATATGACCGTTAAAGCGTAAATAATGGGATTCGAGAGATATGTGCCAAAAACGCTAAAAAGTGCAGTAATGCAATTCCGCACTGGTAGCTGGTCTTTCAACTCAACAGAAATCTCTCTTATATCTTTGAAAATGCAATTGCATGTACTTCATTTTGCAATATGCCGTTAAACTGTAGACCGTGGGGCTTAAGAGGTATTTGGATACAAAATATAAACATAAATAAAAAAAAAACACACTTATAATATTTTATTTGAATTTTTTTTTACATTTATATCATACTTTCGTCCAGTATGACATTACTAAGGCGGTGATGTAAACCCATTTTGATGCCGGGCTATGCACATATACTACAAAATTGATACAACATGCGCCCCGTCATTTTCAGTTATTAAATGCCGCCGATGTCGTAAAACAGAACGTTCACAAACAATGCATATCTCTTGTCGGTTTTCTTCCATCTTCTTCTTATTAATTATTAGAGTCGAATTAACACACGTACTTACAAAGGATCAAATATTTAAAAAATGTGGTTAATAAAGAAATATTTTTGTCTAGCGTTTATTGCGTGGATTTTCATAGCAATGCTTACTCTGAGGTTAGTGCGAATCTCCTACGGAACTTTATTTTTGTAAAGTATTTTTTGAACCCTATTACCTAATCAATAAAAGCCACATAACAAACTTAAGTACACCTAATTTTCATTTACCATGCACTTATTATTGTTGAGTTTGTTGAACAGTTACCAATGCAGAATTTTATTTTTGCGTTTTTTTGTGCTTAAAAGCCGAATATCTTGCGAACCCCATGGTTTAGAACTTAACTGCCATATACTGAAATGAAGCAGATGCCATAAGCTTTTCAACAACGTATGACTCGTCACTGTTGAGTTGGTAGACCAGTACCCAATGAAGATGTGCATTTTTGTTATATTTGCCTATTTTGATGGCCAAATACCTCTTGAACCCCACGGTCTACAGCTAAACGGCATATTGCAAAATGAAGTATATGCAATAGCATTTTCAAAGATATAAGAGAGATTTCTGTTGAGTTGAAAGACCAGCTACCAGTGCGGAATTGCATTACTGCACTTTTCAGCGTTTTTGGCACATATCTCTAGAATTCCATTATTTACACTTTAACGGTCATATAATAAAAAGAAGTACACGCAACATCCTTTTCAACGACACATGACTCATAGTTGTTGACTTGGTTGATAAGTTACCAATGCAGAATTGCATTATTGCTGTTTTTTGTGCTTAAGAGCCGAATATCTTACGAACCCCATGGTTTAGAGCTTACCTGCCATATAATGAAATGAAGCAAATGCCATAACCTTTACAACGATGTATGACTCATTACTGTTGAGTCGGTAGACCAGTACCAAATGAAGAATTGCATTGTTGTTATATGTGCCGATTTGTATGCCCACATATCTCTTGCACCCTATGATCTACGTCTTCACGGCTATATACAAACATAAAGTACACAAAATTGTCTTTTCAACGATGTATCACAGATTAATGTAGGTATGAGGACACACTACCAATGAAGAAATGCATTATTGTCTTTTTCGGTGCTTTGATTCCGAATATCTCACGAACCCAATAGTTTAGAGCTTAATGGTCATACAATGAAATGAAGTCAGCAAAATTACCTTTTCAACGACATACAACACATTGCTGTTGAGTGGGTAGACCAGCTCCCATACATTTTTGCCCATTCTCCTTTATATTATAAATTTTTACCTCAAATTCATGTATCATTTGTTATGAACTATTAAGTATTACTCAAGTTTGAAACCTCTTAATTTGGCTAAATGGAGCTTTTTTGTCATTTATTTTATTAAATTGCCCCTACTTTTTTCCCGTTAGATTTGTAAATACAAAATTATCACATATTTGTAGAAGAAAGTAACACCCATAAATGTATATCCTTTGTTTTTTTTGTTTTAAATATATAAATTTTTGATTAACTTTTGGATTTAAAGTACGAACAAATAAGTTGATTTTTCATTAAAACGCATTTTTAGTATGAATTGTTTTAATATTTTGCAATAATTTTTACACACAAATTTAAGCTAAAAATTTCTATATAAATTTCATGTATCATTTATTATGAACTATTAAGGATTGCTCAATTTTGAAACCTCTAAAGTTGTCTAAATGTAGCTTTTTTTGTGATTTATTTATTAAATTACTCCTACTTTTTTTCCCGTTAGATTAAGAAATAAAAAACTGTACACGAATTTATAGAAGAAGGTTACACCTATAAACGTGCATTATTAGCTTTTTTAAAATTAAAAAAAATTTCATCAAGTTTTGAATTTAATATATGTAATATAAATTTGACGGGTCATTTACACACCCTTTTAGTAGGAAATTTTCCACCCCCCCTCAATAGTTTTTATACACAAATTTAGCCACATCTCATAGCTAAATTCTGATATCAAAACTTTTATAATCGTCTGAGTAGAAATGAAGTTATGATTTTTTATATTAAAAGAACTCCAATTAGAAATTCAATTGAGATAACGGTGCTCTCCACTGGTAGACGATTGTTGACAATGAACAAAGCGGAGCATTTCTATGGATTTTATTCGATTTTTTATGAATTTTAAAAAATCAATTGTGACGCTAATATAGGAGGTAGATTTAAAAGTGAGGAATCAAATTAATGGCTATTCTATTGAGATTAAATATAAGAAAAAACTAAATCAAGCCATGCACACACCCACATGTTATTAAGTAATTTGTGTGAACAACATTATATCGTGAATTTCTCAGCTCAACGGTACAATAGGAATATCATTTTTTTATACAAGTTCCTAGAACCTCTAGCTATAATTCATTACTACATTGCAAATCTCTACGACTGTTAATTAAAAAGATATTAATAAAAAAACAAAAAAAAACAAATTTCATATAGGCAACAATATTTTATTATTGTTAAAGATTTCTAAAAAAATTTAAATTTATTTTTTTTTAGAAGCTATCTATCGGATAGCAGGGAGATAGATATTGTTGATGCCATAAAAAAAAGTTAGTATTTTCATTGTTTTGTTGTTAGTTTGGACACCCGTACAGCCAAACTGACAAGAAAACAAAAAAAGACATATATTAGTTAAGATTAGTCCAGTAAGAATAGACAAAAAAATTCCATATCTGTGGAAAATTACCTAAGCTACAGGTTTGTGCAACAATTTTTTTTTTTTAAGCCAAACCGTTTTTGAGTTACTTTAAAAAAAAAACACACCTTCATGGCCGATTATAGTACCAAAAATTAAAATTAATTAATTTTACGACCCGAGTGATTCTTTGAACTGCTATAACTTTTTAACCGTAAATGCTATGGACAAAATGTATATAAGCAATTTTGTGGTAAATCGCCTCCGCTACAAGTTTGTAGCATACATATTTTTTCTTAACCAAAACGTTTTCAAGTTATTTTCAAAAAACCCATTTTCATGACTTTTGACCCCTTGTAACTGAGGTAGCTGTCCTCGGATCGATGAGGAACTTTTTCAGTCTATAAAGAGTCCCATTACCAATAATCATACCAAATTTCAGCCTAGAACTATTTTTTTCCTTGTAAAAAGCTAATTTTCCTGGACTATATTCTGTTTTTAAACAGGCATAACGCACCTAATTTGTATCTAGAACAAGAACCGGTGATAATCAATACAAGAACCATTTGCTCCTTAAGATATACTATTTCCACCTTAAGGTAGACTATTTGTGGAAATAATGACGCAATAGTCTACCTTAGGGAGTAAATGGTTCCAGTATTGATTATCACTAGTTATTGATTTAGGTGCAAATAAGGGCGCCACCTAGATTGGTGATTTCTTAACTCTGACGTGGTTCCTCTATGTGTATAAACTCAATGATACTACTTAACATTTATTTTATTCTTTAACAGAAAAATTTATAAACGTGGAATAGGGAAAGGTTAACCTTATTCCATGGAGTAAATACAAAATGTTATTTAAAAAACAAAATTTCTTCTAAGTGACGTTTACTAAGTTAAACCACCGCACATGGTGGTTTACCGAAGGATTAAAAATCAGATGTGTCAAACAAAATGATATTAACTTTGACAGAATTAGTAGGTGTGTTCGGTAACGTGATATACTTGTTGTAGTAGATTTTCGTTTTGTTTTTATTAATAGGAAATTTTATTCCATGGACTAACTCTTATTCCATGGTTTTGTAAGCTCATGGAATAAAGGTGCAATAAGCGTTTTTTATTAATACGGCTGTAACAGTTTACTAAAATTTCCAAATTTTAAATACTTTTTAACTATCAATAAACGAAACCAATTGCCATAAGCTTTAGCTGAATACGCCCAATAAAATGACAACTCGTGCAAGAAAATCAAAAACATCCTGGATTTTGACATTTATAATCGCCAAAATGTCATATGGATTTAGTACAATACTTAAAAGATAATATAGCCATTTGATGATTTTAATTTTAGTTAAATGTGAGGAGGTAGTACGATGCTAACTCGTTTAAAATTAGCAAAATACAATATTCTTGGCCTAGTTTCATGCTAAAAATGTTTGTTTAACATTTTTCTAAGTTTCTAATTAGTTGGCTCAGCCAAATCAGAGGTTTAAATATAAAAATATTTTTGAAACCATGTGTCCCTATGTAAATTTAAAAAATACTGTTACGTTTTCCAAAAAATATTTCAAATTTTATGATCATTAATAAACAAAAGAGGATATTTAGAAAACTGAATACGAAAATCCATGTTTTTATTTGAACACAAAATCGTTTCTAATTAGCTATCAATGGCTGTATGTAAGGTATTGCAAGTATAGCCTAAGTTTCTAATAGCCTAAGTACATTTTCCCTCTTGTATGAAATGAGGTAGGTATTTATGTAAATCGATCACTAATATTCTCCGTGTAAACCATGTGCAAGCAACGTATTTACTTACATACCACACATTTACTTTGGTCAATTAGGTAACTGGTTTCATTTGTTCATATTCTCATTGAACAAAATTACCACAATTCAGGTTTCAGGGTGATTCACCTAAGGTTTGGCAAAAAGCTTGAGCATATAGGTTTGGTCAAGACAAAACCTAAACAAATCGTATGGGAGGGGGGTCTTTTTCCCCACTTTTAGAAGGGGCAATTTTCTAAAAATTGGCTTGAAATAGAAAACAAGTTATTTAAAACAATGGCAACACTTACTACAGGTACTCTGTTTAACCTTTTTGGAAGCCCAAAAATCCCTTTTATATTTTGTTTTTAAATAATGTTCTTTTAATGAATAGTTTTTGAAAAAATAATTTGAACTCAAAATTTTGAAAATAAAAATGTTCAAACAATTTTTTTTTTTTTTCAATGTTTTATTATTAAATATTATTATTTTTTTTTTTTAATTTTACACAAGATTTGCAGTTTTAACGATTCGCCCAATAAAGAAGTACTTTAACCAGATTTTACTTACTTCTTACTTAGGTCCTCGGACCTATTACGTCCGTGATGTTTCCCTTACATAGGGCCTCCACTACACCTACGCGCCATCGTGTATGATTTCTTGAAATATATTTCAGCTCTCTCCAACATTTCCCCAGTCGTGCCGATTCCTGTTCGACCGTTCTTCGCCATGTACTTCTAGGCCGGCCCACTTGTCTTCCCTCCTGTGTTAGCGGGTTCCACTGCATTGCTTGAGATGCAATGCACCGATCGCCTTTTCGAAGCGTATGGCCAATCCACTGCCACTTTCTTCTTCGTATAATGGAGTCTATGGGCTCCTGACCCGTTCTCGCATGAAGTTCGGCATTGGAGATACGGTTGGGCCAGAAAATCCTCAAGATGTTTCGTAGACATCTATTAACGAAGGTTTGCAGCATTCTAGTGACAGTGTCAGTGACTTTCCAAGTGCTGCAGCCGTAAAGCAGAACGGATTCAACATTGGAGCGAAACAGTCGTAACTTGGTCTTTAAGCTAAAAGAGTTGTTTCTCCATATTTTGGACAGCATTCCGAACGCAGCCTTTGCTTTTCTTATTCGGCTGCTTACGTCCAGTTCAGTTCCGCCACCCGTAGAGACAATACTCCCAAGATATTGGAAATCCTCTACCATCTCTACCGGTTGTCCAGAAATATTTACTTGGATTGATGAGGAAGTTCCAAGGCTGATCCTTTTAGTTTTTGCCGAGTTGATCTTAAGCCCTACGATTTCTGCTTCTCTCTCCACCCTTGTTGCCATTTGATGGAGATCCATGATCCTATGAGAGAGTAAGTATACGTCGTCCGCGTAGTCCAGATGTTTGAGGTGAGATTGCAGAGTCCACTGAATTCCTCCATTTCCAATTGACAAAGCTGCGTGCAGTACGTCACTTATCACCAACAGAAACAGTATTGGTGACAGTATACAGCCTTGCCTAACTCCACTTTGGATTTCAAACTCCTCTGACAGCCTACCTTTGTGCAAAACGTGACACTTGGATCCATCATATCAATAGCAATCAATTTATCTGGGATGCCCCTCCTGCGCAAAGCAAGCCAAATAAATTCTCTATTGACACTGTCGAACGCCTTTTCAAAATCGATGAACAGCAGGTGAAGTGGTGATCGATATTCAACGCACTGTTCGATGATGATCCGCAAGGTGTTGATGTGATCCACACAGGAAGATCCAGTGCGGAAACCTGCTTGTTCGGCGTCGAGTGTGTCTTCGAGGTGGTCTTTAATTCGGTCCAAAACTATCCTTGTTATTATCTTGGCTACTGCAGGCAGAACGCATATTCCTCTCCAGTTTTCGCACTGTGTGAGATCTCCTTTTTTTGGGAGCTTGACAATCATTCCTTTTTTCCACTCTTCAGGAAAGCTCTCTGCTTCCCAAGCTCTCTTAATAAGTGGGTGCAGTAGCTCGCTCGATGTCGTTGGGGCTGCTCCTAAGAGCTCTGCAGGAATACCGTCAAGTCCAACCGCTTTGTTGTTTTTCAGTGCTTTGATGGCGGTGATAATTTCTTCTTTACTGGGGGGCACGGTGCGTATTCGGGAAATTGTTACTTCGGGTAGCTCAGTGGGAATAGGGTTCACTTCACTGGCGAAAACGCGGTTTAAAACCGCAGAAAAGTGTTCCCTCCACCTTATGAGCTGGTCCTCATCCGAAATTAGCAGGGATCCGTTTGTGTCTTTAACCAGGTGTTGTTTAGAGCTCTGGACACCAGTGAGCTCTTTGGTCATTCTGTAGACGGTCCTACTGTCACACCTACTAGCGGCTTGGCTTCTTCTGCTTCTGTAGCCAATGCGTTGATGTAGTACGGTGAACTTCCCTCATCTTCATGCGGTACGTAGACTCAAGCTCGTTTCTCCCTGCTGCTGGGGTAGCTGCGATGCGAGCTTTAAGGTGTTTCCTTTCTTCGATCCTTGCCCAAGTTTCGTCGGAAAGTCAAGTACTATTTCTCCCTTGCGCCCGGCCGACTATACTTTCAGCACCGGATATGAACACATTTTTCACAGCACACCAATGATTTTCGATGGATGTGGTTTCCGTGCTGCTGATTGCGTTCAATCCTTGTGAAAGGTGGTCCCCTAGTTGTTGGCGCACTGCGGGATCCTTTAGTCTATCTGTATTAAACTTGGGCATTCGAGTGTTTCCTTGGGATCTCCGAACTGCAGCTGTACGCAATCTAACGGTAACGGTAGGTCTCGGGCCATTCCCATGTCAGCACCTCTTCTGTTACGGACGTCCTGGAGACTGCTTCTAAAACGCCGGCTGATCGCGAAGTGGTCAATTTGGTTGGAAGTTGCTTGTCTGTCAGTCGACACCCAACTGACTTTGTGGCACGTCTTATGCTCGAACATGGTCCCTCCAATAACAAGGCCGTTGGCGTTGCAGAAATCGACAAATCGTTCGCCATTGTCGTTTCGGTTACCAACACTATGTTTTTCCATGACATGCCTTAGCCCAGTGTTGTCATTGCCAACCTTGGCATTTAAGTCTCCCATCACCATAATTATGTCACCTCGTGGAACGCTATCATAAGCAGCACTCAGCCGGTTATAAAAGGCCTCCTTCTCCTCGTCAGAAGAGAGCAAAGTTGGGGCGTAACACTGTATGATGGTGACGCGACGTACTCTAGTCCGGAACCTGGCTTTCAGGATCCTGTCACCTAAAGGCTCCCAAGAAATTAAGCTTTTGAGAGCTGTTTTAGAAAGCAGCAATCCAACGCCAGATTCCCGAGCGCTTCCAGGCGTTTTTCCGGAATAGAATAGTACAGTGTTACGGGTTGGTGACTTAAACTTCCCCGAGCCCAGCCATCTAACTTCACTTATCCCTAAGATGTCCATCCTATACCGCATGAATTCCTTCTCTAGTTGCAGGAATCTGGCATTCTGAGGACCTTCTTTTCCATTGTCAAGAAGCGTCTTCACATTCCAGAAACCAATCTTTGTCCGGGTACAATAGCCAAAAGTCGTCAACGAGTTATCATTAATTATCCGAGGCGTAGTGTTGGTTTCGGTAGCGGGTTGATTTCAGTTACGGAGAATGCTAACCTCCGTAACCTATCCTAGAAAGCTAGGCCTTTTCGCACTTGTAATTTTGGCCTATTTATGTATATTGGGATACACAAATAGTTGCCCGGGGACCACCACGAGGAGGTAAAACAAGCACTTCATCGTGACTGATTGTTGCGCTACTGGCCCAGACCAAGTTCTGAGCAATCAATAGTTTCCCGATCAGGCACGATGCAGGTCGCCCAAAATTAGGGAAAATTAGGTAGCGGCATTTTAGGTTCTCTAAAGAAATAGACGACATAAAGTCATCTCGTTTACAATTCTTGATGAAGAATTAATTAGAAACACTTATCTAGAAAGGAATTTAAGCCAATTTCATACCTTATTCCACAAAAAAATGAATGCAAGCTTATTCCCGATTAAAATACTTCATGAGGTTCGTTAAACTCGTATAGTATATCTTTTTAAATAAATAAAATGACATAACATCAAAAATTTTGTTCACACAGAAAAAATTTTTGATGTCAAAAAAAAACACTATTTTATTACCAACAAAATTGCTTATGACAACTTTTCATCTAAAATCAATACTCTCGGAGATATAGATCAATTCGCGTTTTCCAAAATGGCGGATTTCCCCAGGGGGGTGGCATCCCGAAGAACTCAACATAAGTTTTTCTAATAGCCCTGTTTCAGGTATACAAAATTCAGCCGTCCTATATTTCGTTCCATAAAAAAGTCTATCTTTCCTGTGCTACATATGAAAAAAAAAAAAAAAAAATCGTTCGAGCGTTTTTTTTTCATATCATTTTTTATATATACAAATTATTCTAAATTTAAAAAAAAAAATAAATTTTGTATTCCAACTTTTAGTATTTAATAAAATACAATTTTTCACAAAATTTAAAAAAAATCATTAACCCCATTTCAAGATATTGAATTTTCAAAATTTTTTTGAAATAAATCAATTTTTGCATATTGGTTGTATGGCAGATACCGTTATTTTTTAAGATAAAACAAAATTCAATTTCCCCTCTAGGGAATCCCATAAGAACCTTAAGTCCAAGGTTTGAAGAAAATCGCTTCAGCCGTTTAGGCTGCAGATCGAGGTACAGACAGACAGACGGACAGACAGAATTGCGAGAACCACTTTTTTCTCGTTCTCTATCATCGTAATGTTAGAGAAAATAATTATTTCGATTTTTTGTTTGCCCTATACTACGTATGTATGTATATCGCAAGTAAAAATATAATATGCAGGTACAAAATCAAGAACATCGCAAATATTGAATCTCAGAGGGTAAAAGAAGGGTATATCAGAATATACCATAATATTCTAACAGTGTTGGGTATAAATGTACATAATTTTTCAACACGAAAACTTCATTTTATTTAACATTCAAAAAAATAATAATTATAATTTTAACATAGGACTCCACTCAGGGGATATGCCAACCAACCATCATCAAAAAATTGAAAGAACCTGAGCTCAAAATTCAACCACACATATGCGGTGGAAAAATAATGACTGCTAAGGGAAGAAAATGAATTCAGCTCATTTAATTTGAAATATGTACGAAGGTATAGCTACTGAAAATCATAAACATTTTCCTTAGCAAGACAAAATGCTACAAAGTGCTAACCGCACATACACAGTAAGTTAATTAGCGAGTGAAAATCCTTTCGTTTTTATAATCTTAGAATATGATAATCCTTCTAAAGGATCGGATTCTTCAACTCCTTTATTACCACAAGATGCACAATTTTCTAAGACCTTGTTAATGATAAAGTAGAAAAAAACTGTTCTTATGTTGCGGTTAGCTAATTTTAAAACATTGAAATACGAGACAACTTTCTTGTACTTAAGTAAGTAGGTATGCTGTATAATGTACATATAACCAATTTATAGGTACCTACTCATTCAATACATGTTTCAGATAGGTCCATATTTTGCGATTAAATATTTTTTTTTTAAATCAGGTAAATCAAAATATACACCATAAAATGAACGACTGGGTCGCAAGAATTTGCTCTTTTGATGGCCCTTTAAATTAAGAAAAAAAAAAAAAATTTCACCGACGTTAAAAAAGCTAAGGTTATGAATATAAGGAAAAGAATCGGAGACAAAATGGAGCCCTGGGGCATACCAGCATTTATTTTGTGGATTTCGGACTTGAAACCGTCCAGTACAACTTGTATTGAGCGCTCCCAAAGGTTATTTTCAACGAAGAAGGAGTCATCAATACCAAATGCGCGCAATTTTCGATAAGAGAATGTTACTTTCTCCAAAACGAAGGATTTGTTCCACATTCCACTGTTCGGTGAGATATACCATCAGATCACAACTGGAACTATTGCTACGAGGGTCGTGATGGTGCTGCCGGTCATTAAAGAACGAAATCTTCGAGATGTTTCTTGAGCTGGAAATTAATCAGCGTTTCCATGACCTTGTTAGGAACGGACGTAATCGCAATTGGTCTATACTTAGGGGGCGAAGAAGATACGCCTTTTTTAGCGACAGGCTGGAGAAATGCTGTTTTCCATACACTCGGAAAGAGACCAGCAGAGTAGGACAGATGGAAAAGCTTACGCAGTGGTTTTGCCAGCGTTGGATGCATCTTCTTCCAAAGAGTGGAATATTATCAGCTTCCCAGGATCCTAGATTATAACTTAGCCATCATGGTATGGAGATGCGCTATCACCGTTAACCCCATCTTTCTTATGAACCCTAAAGTTGATGGTCTTAATCCCGAACGTAATCGCACCTTTGATGAGGAGCAAAGGATTCCATATTGATTACAATAATTTCACCTCTATAAAGACTCCCATGCTCCTCTAGTTTCACGACCTTCCAGTTGTGAGTAGGAAGGGATGGATCAGGAAGCTTGATCATCTGAAGTATTTCATACATGCAAGATGGTTCAGTCGGGATCCAAGTGCGCGCTCTACATGGGATATCTTCCTAAGCAACAACCTAAAATCCTAGCACTATTAGGAATGGCAACGAGACGAGACTCGGTGAGACTTTTGTAAGTCTCGTCTCGGTTTCGTTAAAATCTAAAGTTTAAGTCTCGTCTCGGGCTCGTGTCGGTCTCGTGCCGGTCTCGCATAATTAAGTCTCGTCTCGTCTCGGTATCAGTCTCGCATTTTTAGCGAGAAAATTCAAATTTGCAGTCTTATCCCAGTCTCGTCTCGGTCTCATCTCGTCTCGTTATCGTCTCCGAAAAACACGAATATAAGGCTAGGTACCTATTATTGGAACAAAATATTGTCGATACGTCCAAATATCGTTTGTCCCCCATATATCATTTGAATATGCGCAGAAGAAAATAAATATTTAAATGAAATTGGATTTTTAAATTTTTTAGCTTTTTTTCGGCCGAAACAGACGAGAATCTCGGAAAATTTCGGTCCGAATGTATAGTCTCTTCTCGTCTCGTCTCGTTTCGTCTCGGTCTTGTTTCTCGTCTCGTGGTCAGCCCATATTAGCACCGGACCAGGCTTCTTCTAGTAACAGCCAGCTTTTATAAGTCACGCGATCTCTCGCAGCTGGTCTGCATGTTGTGCTTTGCCATAAGGCCTCTAGCCCATCTAACATTAACATTCTGCTGAGAGTTTCCTCCGTCATTATGAGCTTATTGAAAAAGATCGCTTCACTTCAGAATCTTCTCAGCATTCCATCTGTCACTATAGACGGTCCCAGAAGGTATAGGTTTTTGCTTACCCCCACTGATGGGATTTAACATTGATGAAATTTTGGAATGTTTTGTTTTCAGCATTTGAAGGGTATATGACCTGAGCCCTCATTATAATTTTACCTTCAAACTTTTTGGGGAGAATCGAGTTTCCTAACGAAATAGGATTAGGGCTGGCCACGAGACGATAAAAGTCGAGACGAGACGAGACTGTATATATGGACCTAAATTTACAGAGAGTCCAATAAATTAAAAAAATCCAATTTCAGTTAAACATTTATTTTCTTCTGCACTTATTCAAACTACGAGTATAATGGAAAATATATCGTTCCAATAATCAACAAATTGGCCGGAAATCGTATTTTTGGGAGACGAGACCGAGACGAGACCGAGCAGAGACTGACAATTTTCGATTTTAGAGAGCCGAGACCAGACCTACAAAAGTCTCGCAGAGTCTCGTCTCGTGGCCAGCCCTAAATAGGATCTGCCTAAAGATTTTGATTAAGATATTGGAAAATATTTACTATTTCTCAGATTCCACTGAGTTCCTCTATTTAGAAGCCTGACGATCTCCTTTTATGGCATCTCTCATCCCCAAGTATTCCCAAGTTCTTCTATGAGCTTCAAGCCTGTCCGCAAAACTTTATTCTCAAAACCACACCAATTCCCATATATAGCAACATCTTCTCTTCCTTCATTTAACATTCATTAAGATGCCACCCATCGCTGCCCGGCCCCATTCACTCTATTTAAACAATTTATCTTATCCCCTTAGATTGATTTTTATTATTTTGGATTGGGACATACTTAAAAGGCAATACTAATAAAATATTCTGTGTGCTCTCAAGTGAACAAGAAAAACGCCAGACAAAAAATTATTCCATCCATATCTCTTGCAAAAGTCCCCAGCTTTCTAATATAGCTCCCTCTGATTGCTTCCTTTAAGTTTTTTTTTTTTTTGTTCAGTCAAAAGTTGAATGAATAGCTTTTGACTGGCGACAACAAAGTCTTACAATTTTGTAGGGAAGAGGGGAGGAAGAAGGTGGTATGAAAAGTTTGTATATGAATGAATGTAAGGGATGTATTAGGTTCGTTTAGTATGTTTTGCCTTATTATGGATATGTATGCCCTAAAAATGTTCAAAGGGAAATGAAAATAGAAAAAAGAAAAAGATGATAGTGCCTTTGTGTGGCGAAATTTGCAATTTGGACGTTTTCCAATATTTGTGTATCCAAAAAATATTTTGGCATTATTGATTCTTCTCTGGTTGTTGTTGTTTTTTTTTAACGTGAGTCGACATGCCCTAACCTGAGCTATAGTAGTTTGAGCTAAACAAAAAACATGGAATTTGATTTGAAGAATTATTAATAATGCAAAATAAATTATTGGAGCCGTCCATTTTTTTTTTAATAATTTATACACTTGCGAGCATAAAAATTTCATCACTCAAGTTTGCCTTCTAAGAACAACAATCACATTTCAAAGATTTACGGAACGTTCAAACAAACTTGTATGTTAGTGTAAGGGCCAGGATCTGTGTGGCACCGGATGTTATAACTGATTCATCATGATGACGTTACTCGGAAATCGTGCTTTGACGTCCAACAATAGCAGAGACAGATACGATAAATACTCGCTAGTTAATGTACAGTTAGGAGACGACGTAAGGAAGCAGACGTTATCTCAAAATATCCCGCCACGGGACCAAAATTAACTGCAACTCATCGACAAGTTCGAATGCCAAAATATTTATTTTAGTAATTTTAGTGCTTCGAATTTTTTTTTTGAAAATCGTTGGAGCTGTTTTTGAAATAAATCAATTTTTGTATATTGGTTGTATGACATGTACCGTTATTTTTTAGCTAAAAAAAAATTTCAATTTCCCCTCTAGGGAATCACATAAGAACCTTAAGTCCAAAGTTTGAAGAAATCGCTTAAGCCGTTTAGGCTGCACAAACAGACAGAGAGAATTGCGAGACCCACTTTTTTAGCGTTCTCTATCATTGAAATGTTAGGGAAAATTATTATCTCAATTTTTTTTGCATGGATCCCAAACTTGCCTTATACTACGTATATCGTAAGTAAAAACATTAGGTATTATTTTTTCTTTGGTTTTAATTTTTCGTCTTAAAAATTATTCGTACAACTTTTAAACGCGTTTTTTTATCTTAGAAGAGTTATAGGTAACCTTCTTATAGTCATTCTGCCAGTGTTGCCACCGTGGTAACACTTCTTTAAAGTTAAGTTAGGATATGGACTATTAGTGTACTAAAGCTTCTCCCGTCAATTATGACAAAAAAGCAATTTATTTTTTCTTTTTGAATACGGGTGTTAGTGTTCTAAAATTCTTAGTTATAGAGTAATTCACGTTAGCTTATTCGAGAATGACAAAAATGTGTAAATGTAAAAAAAAAACAAATAATAAGACGACATAACCTTGAAAATTTCGCCCGTACAGAAAAAAGATGTATCAGTGAACGAAAGATAATTTAGATGCATACAAGCTTGGCCTTACAATTCTTCATCTAAGATCAATAGTTTCGGAGATATAGATCACTTCGCGTTTTCCAAAATGGCGAATTTCCCCAGGGGGATGGCATGGCGTCCCGAAAAACTGGACATATGCTTTTCTAATAGCCTTCTTTCAGCTATAAAAAATCAGCGGTCCTATATTTCGTTCCACAAAAAAATCTAACTTTCTTGTGCTATATAATATAATATTTAAAAAAAGGGCTAAATTCTTGTGGTATGCGATTAAATGATCCCGTATGCCGTTTTCAGATATTCTGGACTTTCTATGCGCTCTAGAGCGATAAACGAATTAATAAAATGATGAAGCAAAAATATAAAAATAAAAAAATATTTTTGTTTTGTACCTACAGACAAAAAAAATATGTGACGAATATAAAAAAAATCAGCACCTCCTTTTTTGAACGAAATGCAATGCACTCTCAGTAGTGATTAATGAAAAAAGGACCTTTACATATTACCCAAATAAAATTAAAAATTTTGTCTAGGATCAAAAATACGTCAGTTATATATGCAAAAATCAAAACGACAACTAAGAACAAAATGGCGGCTAAATGAAATTTTGTACAGTTGTGTAAATTGTGACTTTCGACTCATGTACCAAAACTCTTTCGAATGTTAACGTCCAACCTGACCTCTGATTTATTTTCTAGAGCAAAAGACATAATGCCCCGGCCTGTATATCAAAAAATACTTCTTTAAAAATGTATTTCAGTACGGTTTTCTCGACCTTTTTTGAGCTGCAGATCGAGAACCACTTTTTTTTATTAAAAAAACTGTTCAGCAAATAAAATAGATAATTAAAATTTCTACAACTTTTATAACGAAAGCTTTGTGATTTAAGTTCAAACAAACAAAATATGATGAATATAAAAAAATTTGCCCTTACTTTTTCGTAACAAAAAGCAGTTTAACTTTTAAGCCAACGAAAAAAGTAACAAAACATAATTTGTAGAAAATTTAATTTTCTACAAGTTTTCAATGTAACGTTTTTGTTTGGAATACGTGAGTTACGTGTGAAAATAGAATTAACCGCTAAAAACAAAATGGCAGAATTATGACACTAGGTGCAGTTATGGTGTAAAAAATATCGTTTTCAGCTCGGCAAATTTTATTAATATCCCATTATTTTAAAATGGTTTTGGGTAATATTCTACTTGTTGTACTTAAAAAAAATTCATCATTTTATAAAAAGGACTTCAATTTTCTAAAAGATACATGTATCTTTTCAGTCTCATTAGAATCAGCGTTGAAAAGCATCCTAAAAAGATGTGTCTATGATTAGATTGTATCTATATATTAATACGCTAAGCAAAACCTAACGGTACATTTTTCTCCATATATACTGAACGGATTCATATGAACTATATAACGTTGAAAAGGTTGTGCCCTACAGATGTGCAGAATCCATAAATTATGTTGAAGCATTAAATGCATGTTTGCATTTTTTGCAGATAAATAATTTTTAATATTTTAATGGGAGGGTGTAGAAGATTGACATTTTGGGAGATGATGAAGGTTATTGATTTGGATTTTGTGGTGAAAAATTTGAATTTATATTTTTACCGAAATGTTGAGAAAGTTACATTTTTTAATATTTTAGCTCAAAAATAACTTCTATAAGAAATTGAAAATATAGATGTTTAGTAGGCGAACCTTAAAAATAGACAAATTAAATCTTTTTGGTATGATATAGTTTTTGAAAGAAAGGTGAGTTTTATTGTCTGAATGAGTACCAAGGTTTCACTTTATTTAAACCTTCTAGGTACCTACAGTGTGGCCTAACTTCAAGCGCATAATTTGCAGCAGTCAAGATAATCGCGTTTTACAGACGGAACTTAAACGAATGCTGGATAAAACAACGTATCCCTTTTTGTTTTTTATTTGAAGGGGCCATGGGAAGAACGGCTTACCTAAGTTAATTTTTTTGAAAAATGAAACTAATGAAAAAATAGTTTTTCCAAAAGTTTGGTTTTGGCTACAAAACTCAAACAAAACAATTTTTGAAAAAAGTTTGTATACAGTTTAAGAGCACATCTTCGTAGTAATAGTTCAAACAAAAATTGACGCGATATTTTAAATACTTCTGCTGTAGTGTTGCCAAAACAAATTGAAATACATGAATACATACATGGCCGCGTTTCTTATTTATGAACAAAAAGCAAAAAGCCGTTTCTAATAATCATGTTTAGTTCCTTTGCAAGAAATTTTCAAAAATTACTCTCTTAATGCATATTATTATGTATAAAAAAATCTATATATTAATACGCTTGGGAAAAACTTACGGTATACTTTTCTCTGCAACTACTGAACAGAACTACAAGATTTATGCAGCGTCGGAGAGGATTTTTTCCAAAAAAAAATTATGTGTATGTAGCCGTTAAGGAAGGTAATTTGCCAGAAACTGATTGTGGGACCTAACGTTACCAAGAAATAATAATATAAGATTCATGAAGATTAGATTCCGACTTTTGTGGTTACAAATAAGAAATGTAACAGTTTTTGTATACCTAATTATATACCTATAGAGTAGTATGAGAATGAACGTATATACGCGAATTTGTCGTTTTTTTTATTTCGTTTACATTTTTTTCCAATGCGTTTGTTAGCCACTATTTTTTGGCCGAATTTTCCGCACAGGGTAAAGCTTAGAGTTTTAAACGTCTTACAACATTTGTTTGGACATCAGTTTGTTGGTTGGCCCGCTTCAGGATTTCCAGGATTTAAACTCCCTTTTCATGTCCTCTGTCCCGCTCACGCAACTCCTTTTAATTATTTATTAAAAAGTATAATGGTTGTTTTAATTTTTTGTACTCGCTAAAAAAGTTCTTATTTAGGACAAAGTTTGTTTTTAACTAAAAGCAAGGGTAATCTTTGCCTAAGATAAATATTGTATACTGTTAAAAAGGTTAAAAAATTAGGTGAAATATATCCGTCTCTTTTGAACTCACTAAGCGGGAACATGATTGGGGCTGGCCACGAGACGAGACTCTGCGTGACTTTTGTGAGTCTCGTCTCGATCTCGTTAAAATCGAAGATTTTCAGTCTCGTCTCGTCAGTCTCGTATACTTAAGTCTCGTCTCGGTGTCGTCTCCGAAAAATAAGATTTCCGGCCAACTTGTTGGTTATTGGAACGAAATATTTTTGATTATAATGGGTGATTTTTTAAGAGGTTTAGAACTTTTTAAAAAAAAAAAAACACAAAAAGTTCAAAAAAATGAATGAAATATTTATTTGAATCGATAGTTTGAACCTTGCAATTTAATGTTTAAAGATAATTTCATGCAAATGTTGACCGCGGCTGCGTCTCAAGTAGCCCATCCGCTGAGTCCAATTTTGGCATACTCTTTCACACATATCGGCCGGTATCTCACGAATGAATGCATGGATGTTGGCTTCCAGTGCGTCAATCGAAGCGGGCTTGTCCCTATAGACATTAGCCTTGACACACCCCCACAAAAAATAGTCTAATGGTGTCAAATCGCACGATCTAGGCGGCCAATTGACCGGCCCGAAACGTGAAATTAACTGTTCACCAAACTCGCCTCGCAATTGCGCCATTGTTTCGCGTGCTGTGTGGCATGTGGCATGTGGCACCGTCTTGTTGAAACCACATATCATGCAAGTCAAGAACTTCCATTTCGGGCAAAAAAAAGTTTGTTATCATCGCTCGGTAGCGTTCACCATTGACAGTAACGCTGCGATTCGCATCATCTTTGAAGAAATATGGCCCAATAATGCCGCCGGCCCATAAACCGCACCAAACAGTGGCTTTTTCGGGATGCATTGGTAGCTGTTGCAATGCTTCTGGCTGATCTTCACTCCAAATGCGTCAATTTTGCTTATTTACGTACCCATTCAACCAAAAATGAGCCTCATCGCTGAACACAATTTTTCGATAAAAAAGCGGATCCTCGGCCAGCTTTCCAAGAGCCCATTCACCAAAAATTCGGCGTTGTGGTAGGTCGGCTGGCTTTAGTTCTTGCACCAGCTGTATCTTAAAAGGCTTTACGCCCAAATCCTTCCGCAAAATTGTCCACGTAGTGCTGTAACAAAGGCCTAACTGCTGGGAACGGCGCCGAATCGACATTTCGCGGTCTTCTGTCACACTAGCTGATACGGCCGCAATATTTTCTTGACTACGCACAGTACGTAAACGTGGTTTAATGTCCAACAAAGTAAATTTGGTGCGAAATTTGGTCACAATCTTCCGAATAGACTGCTCAGAAGGTCGAGAATGCCGACCATAAAATGGAAGCAGCGCGCGATGAACATTTCGAACCGAGCACGAATTTTGATAGTATAATTTGCAAGCGTTGTTCATTAAGACGATCCATGGTTAAATTGCAAACCAAACTGAAGCTGTTTGACAGTGACACAAGGTACTAAACACACGTCAGCTGTCAAAACCAGTGTTGCCAAAACAAACCAGCTAAAAAATCACCCGTTAGTTTGATTACGTGCAGAAGAAAATAAATCTTTAACTGAAATTGGATTTTTAAATTTATCAGACTCTCTGTAAATTTCTGTCCAATTATACAGTCTCGTCTCGGTCTCTTCTCGGTTGCTTAAAAGCCAGTCTCGTCTCGGTCTCGTCATGCAAGACCGAGATCGAGACTTTTCTCGTCTCGTGGCCAGCCCTAAACATGATTTCATATTTTTTTGTTATTCCAAACTTCAAAGATATGCTGTTAGTCATTTATTTAATTTAGAAATTGAAAAATGTACGTATACGCCAGAGTGTACGTTATCTCGAAATTCTATTAAGAAATTTAAGCTGAACAAAATTTGGGTTAACTAAGAAAATAGGCAGTGTAATGTGAGCTTTTCTAAAATTTTTAAAATTCTCATGAATCCTATATCCTAAATTAGTAAAAAAAGGGAATTCGTAACTGATACTTTAATTTGGTGTTTGTTTCGCTGGACGAATATTCGACCACTGGCGATACTAGTTTAATAAATTTTTCAGCTTGATAAACTCCAGCCTCTCCCCGCTCTTCACCTCTTTAAATTCCTTTATACAGAAAGCCAATGAGAGTATTTTGGGGCACTTTGGATGTGGTATACAGGATAATATTCTGCGTCGATACAAGCAATTAAATTTCATGAATTAATTTGTTTCCGGTTAGATCCTATCTTTCTTAGACTAAATGAGAAGTCAGAAAATATCTTGTAAAATTATATGGAACTGATAAAATCTTATTACTAAAATATTGAAATATTATAAGACATATCAGGGCTATAGCCATACAAAACGATTCAGTTTAATTTTAAGTTTTTATTATCATTAATTTGGTACAATCATACACACAATTAATTTATAAGACTGAAATTAACTGACTTCTTGCTTCAAAATATGCCATAGCGTTCGTTATATGTAACAGTTGAAACTTCTGCAATGTAAAATTAATAATATTTTAGTTTTATCAACGAAAGGTTAAAATTTATAGAAAATAAAAACATACTTTTTTTGGAATTCAACCAGCCAACAATTAAATTGTCCTCACGATTCTTTTTGATCAACCAAGATTTCATAGAACTGTAATATTCCAAAAGACTTTCAGCATTTACAGAAGGATCCTCAGGCAAAATTGTTGCCAGTACTTCACGCATAGGTTTCGAAGATCCAAGTCGCAACGTATTTCTACGAACAAAAAAATTAACAATCTCAGTTAAACAATAACAAAACAATAAAAACAAATAAAACAGAAAAACAATAGCAAATAAACATACTTTAATGCATCACCAGCCTTTTTGCTTCCATAGAAATCACAATTGTTAATTGGCTCAGATTGACCTGATCTGGAGTATTGTCCACTAATCTTACAAAGTTTTTCATAAAACTGATATCCTAGAACTTCAGTCATGAATTTACTACAAAATCGGGTAGATTAAATTAATTATTCTTTTTTTTACTTTGCATATTGTAAAATATGAAATCCTTACCTTGCTTGTTTGTTACCACTTAAGTCGGTGTAGAATTTGGAAGGGAAATCGTATGCGTCTTCACCGCGATCAACTGGAGGTGAAACTCCCACATATTTCTCCATCATTTTCCAATAATGTTTATTGAGATCGGTGATATCGACTGATCCAGCAAATAAGTCAGCCATAACTTTTGTATGAACAAAGAATACCGGTATGTTAAGGAAAGTATGGATACCCTAACAACATAAGAAAATACTTTTTCGTAAGACAAAATAAAAAATAATAAGATTCGGTACACCCTACCATTCTCAAAAGACGATTCATTCTAACTTCTTCGGTGAATCTAAACTCGGTAACCAATCCAATATTGTCTAAATGTTTTGGTGTTGAAGCTGATAGAACAACAGCTTCTCCCACAGGGTACTGCAGATCATGGCCGTCGTAATAGTAAGCCGGAAGAGCACTCCTTTCTCTGGCAGAGTAGAGCTGACCCATATAATCATGAGCTTGTAAGAACTTCCTGAAGTCCATTTTCTGACAATAACCCATGTAGACGTTGGGTGTCATATCAAAAATAAACGGTTTACAATCGCCTTTATCAGCATCCTCGGAGTTCATTTGGAAATTAGTTCCCCAATATTTATCGGGTATTGGATTAAGCCCCAACGACTGATAAAATCGATCAGCCATTTTGAACATTTTTAAAGTGTCAAAGTTATTTTTCATTAAAATTTCATCGTATGGTGGCAGATCCTTGTGTGGGTATATATCATCTATGACACTACCAGAAGTCCACGCTTGAGACAATACTTGTTCAAAGAGATGATGAGGAATTGATTTTTTTGGATCGATTACCAAGTCACCATATTTCTTATGCAATTGATTGCGGATAAATCCGTGTAGTTGAAGGTAGAATGGTTCGATTTGCATCATTACTTTTTCCATTTCGGTGACATTGTATTCATCAAGCCACAACTCTAACGGTGGGATTACTGAAATAAATAGTTTTAATTAATACCCTGAGGAATCTATCTATTTTTAATGTTATAAGTATTTTTAAGGGGAAAAATTGTATTGAAACATGCGATACATGTCTATTAAACTTATAGGTTTTTTTTTCAGCAATATTGGTAGGTTTGTAATATTTTGTTCTCTCATAATTCAATCTGGAATTTTATGCATTTGCGGCCACACACAAAAAACCTTGGTCCACCTTAGAAAACTTTGAAAGTATGGTCACTGCAGAGCGACTAAACACATTTTGGAGATCTTACTCATACGTAAGTAGAGTCGTAGCAAACAAATTAGATTAAGAACGTTATAGGCTCAAGAAAAATAGCAGAGCACCCAGCAAAGCAGGTGGATAACAACCAGTTACATAAACCCTTTCCATTAGACGTATGATAGCGGCGAGACAACACTTACACGTAATGTCCAATCGGAATGTAAATTCACATGCAAACAGTTAGATAACGTTTTTTTATTTTAATCGGTAGATGGGTTCATAAAGAGTGTTCAGTGTGGTTTTCGACCGCCTAGCGCTTTCGCGTTGGCCACCATCCTGAATTTAAGGTAAACAAGTTTTTGCTTAATTACTGGCCCATTTTCAACTTTTGACAAAAATTTGTTTACAAAAATTGTTTAAAATTTAATTTTCAACAACATTGGTTAGAAATTTTTTTTGTCTACGGTTGATACTTTTCGAACCGGAATCTGTAAACGAATATGAGAAGCTGAGGGTACTTTCGGCAGCGAAACAATTTAATGGATTAGAAGTTTCAAACAAAAGATCATTTATAAAAATATGCAAGAGAGTTGGAGACAAAACGGAGCCCAGGGGCACACTAGCACTTATTTTGTGGATTTCAGACTTGAAACCGTCCAACACAACTTGAATTGAACGGTCCGAAAGGACCGTTCCAACGAAGAAGAGACTCATCGAAACCAAATGCGCGCATTTTCGATAAGAGAGCTTGATGCCAAACTCTATCAAACGCTTTTGAAATATCGAGTGCAATAATCTTACTTTCTCCAAAACGATGTAAAGATTTGTTCCACTGTTCGGTGAGATATACCATCAGACCACCAGTGGGCCTTTTGCTACAAAAGCCGTAATGCCGGTCATTAAGAAGCTTTTGTTCTTCGAGATATTTCTTTAGCTGAAAATTAATATGCGTTTCCCTGACCTTGGAAAGAAGGGACGAAAGTACAATTGAATGATAGTTTGAGGGTGAAGAAGATACGGCTTTTTTGGGGGCAGGCTGGACAAATGCTATTTTCCATCCACTCGGAAAGAGACCATTATAGAGTAAGACAGATGGAAAAGCTTACGCAGTGGTTTTGCCAGCGTTGAAGAACACCTCTTCAGAACAATGGGAGGCATACTTTTCGGGCCAGCGGATTTGTGTACGTAGAGATCTTTTAGAACTCTAGCAACTGCACGAGTGCGAAAGATGATTTGTCCCAGAAAACTATTTACGCTCTCAAGTACAGGAGGTGTCATAACACTTTCTGGCAGCGTCGAATTAACAGCAAACTGTTCTGCAAGCAAATTAACTTTATCTAGTGAGCTAACAAAAGTAGTATCATTGAAGGCGAGCATTGTAACCGAGGACGAGGTGGTGTTTCGTACGTTTTTTACAAATGACCAAACATTTTTACTACCTTTGGGACATTGTAGTATTTTTTGCCGTTATTTTTGATCATGTTGCACCAAATAAGATGAACCCACGGGATATTATTCCTGTAGCGTGAATTTAAAATGGAAATTTGTATCATTGTCCTGACTGAAATACCTATTTTTCTGAATTGTTCCTTTCTTCTAATTACGCTTAATAAGAAATAAATTTCTTTATTTTCTTGTAAGAATAAAGTTATTTATTTTTAATACTTTTTCTTTAAAGTGAATAATATATTTTGTATCATCTTTTTGTCTTGTTAAATAAAAGGAAAACTTATTTTATTTTATCGTTTTTGTTAAAGAAAAAAGCTTTTAAGCTATTAACAAGATATTTTATAAACCATTCCACCACATAGCTGTCCCAATCCTCCTGCAACTATGAGGAATGGGACAAGGTCAGGGGGTGCATGGAATGAATTTTTACTTGTATTCTCTTAAAGGTCTGGTTACCTTTGTATTTTTAGTAGCTTGCCACAATGTTATCATATCTTAAGAAATTTATTTTGTGTAGAAATGATTTATAATTTGAAAGTAATTGAGTTTTTACTAAACAGTGTCCCATACATACCCACTCACTTTCAGCAAATTTTTTTAAGATTTCTCGCCCATAACCTTTAATAATTATGACAAATCTATAATAATAAAATTTATTGAGTGAAATATGAGGATAAAGATCAAAGAAGAATTTTGAATCCTTCTAGAAAATTTTTAGTGTTATGGCTCTTTGAGCAGTTTTTGTCACAGAAACGAAGCTTTTTTTCATAAATTCATATTTGTCAAACAAATCAGATAGCATACCTTATTTTGAGTGCTTACTTTTTAAGCTATTAAAATAACAAATTTATAACTTGTTTTTTTTTTTTTATTTTTTGTTTTTAAACATTTTTTTAATGATAATGATATGTAACCAACACATAATGTACATCCGTCGGTTTTAGCAAGATATCTGAATGTGTGTATATAAACGTACGTTTGCTGCTTTTTTCGTTCACCATATCTCGAGAACGAATATAGATCTCGACTGAAAAGGTATAGTATCTTAAGTCAATTTTGATGATTTTTCAGGAGAGCAAAAAAACACTTCAAAGCTGCCTCCCAAAAAATCTTTCCAATGTAGACTTTATTGAACAAAGCATTTAGATGTCAAATTTTATGATCTTTTTTTTTAATTTATTTCAAAAAGATATTTTTAATATTTCGCCCGTTATAAGGATAAACATGACTTAAGATCATTTGGCTTTTCTTTAAATTGCAGTTTATATTATTTTCCAAAATATTTGGTTTCGTTTTATCGAAGGACGTTTTCAATTCTTATCTTCTTAAGATGATTTGCATGTGGAAAAAAAGATATTTGAGATGATATTTTCAGGTTTTTATTTTTAAATCTTTAAGTCCTTAAAATACAAAAATCACATTTGTTCTATAGAGATAAGCTTTAATAATGGATAAAAAAAACTTAAACAAAAAACAAAAACTTGAATTTCTTTAAAAAAATATAAAATCACATTTGGTTTACAGAAAAAAAAAATTAAAGGAAATAAACCAAATTATAAATTCATTGGAAAAAACTTAAATCGATTTCATTTTTTATTGTTTCATTGTTTTACACCGCTTGTTGAAGGAGTCTCTGTCTCTGGCGAATTTAACTGGTTGCCTGTTTTCTTTTTTTTTGAACTTACCATTCGCAGAATGGTAATAATAATAAGTAATAAGTAGGTACATACCTTTTTTTGTAATAATTTTTCAATCGCGTATTAAACGGGAACACTGATGATATCTCGCAACCTAAAATCTCGAATAACGAAATCTCGCATTTTTTTTTATAAATCTCGATATACGAAATCTCGCAAACTAATAAACCCGCTTTTCATAAGCTCGCAATAACAAAATCTCGCTTTTACATTTCACCCAAAAATCTCGCAAATTTCAACTTAAATCTCGCAAAATAAAATCTCGCATTAACACATCACGTTGGAAAATTTTGCACTGAAAAATAAAATCCTGCAAATGAAAAACCAGAGGCCCAAAAGGAAGATAAAATCCTCAAACCAGATACGCGGGCCACCCAAGGTCTTGTTTATTACAAATAAACTGAAAGCACACCAACTAAAAAAATATGCGGTGCAGTGCATTAACGCCCACCGAATTATCCCCCGCGGGTGTTATTACCCAAAAAAAAAAAAGGTATTAACCCCCGCGGGTGTTAATTCCTTTTTAAAGTGGTAATAAGGCCCACCTCAAAAAGGAACTAAGACCCGCGGGTGTTTTTGCTTTTTGGAATTGGCATTAAGACCCAAACTTCATACATATATGATTCTTAAATACTTTTACCCAAATCTATTTTTACTACAAATACTTTGAAAGCAGACCGACTGACAACATAGGCGCCTGCCAGGCGACTGAGCATACCCTAAGCGGAGCGACGGAGTCGCGTGAGCGGGACAGAGGACCCAGAAAGGTAGTTAAAATCCTTGAACCCGCGTAGCGGGCCACCCAAAGTACTATTTAAAATTTGAAAACAGACCGACTGATACCATAGGTGCCTGCCAGGTGGGGTTTATTTCCATTTTAAATTGGAATTAAAACCAGTCAGAAAAAGGAATAATCCCCCGCGGGTGTTAATTCCAATTTAAAATGGAATTTACACCCACGAGGTTGTGTTAACAATGGATTGTTTATTGTACATAAACTGAAAGCACACCATCTGACAACATACTAATTCGAAAAACCTAATATGAAGTAACTTATATATAGTCCTTTATGTTTTTAATGCAAGATTTTAGTTTTGGAGATTTTAGTTTGCGGGTTATTGTAAATGCGAGATTATAAAAAGCGGTTTTTTTTTAATTGCGAGATAATGAAAAGCGGGTTTCTGTAATTGCGAGAATTCGTATTGCGAGATTTCGATTGCAAGTTTAGTTTGCTAGATTTCGTAGCCAACCCGTATAAAACAACACTATCTGAAACACTTACTGAAACTCTAAATGAAAAAAGAACTGAATTATTAGCTCATTGAGAGAAAATTTTCACTTTTTAATTCAAAAATTCATCTTATGTTGACATAAGATGATTTGCCTTTTCACACGTTTTCGGAATTTTTTTTTTAAAGTATTTTATCTGTCGACTTAAGGATGACTTTTGTTTCTGTTTGCACGCGCGAAAATATCTTAAGTCAACTTAACATGATTTACGATTTCACAATAATAAAAAAGTCTTATGCCAGTATAATCTTAAGTCTATTTTAGGTTTTAAAATTAAGCAGAACACACAATCTTATGTGGACTTAATATATTTTACCTCGTGTAGAGATGTGTCTTTTGAACATAAGATGAAATTGTTTTTGTCTATAAATAAGCAAAGGAGTAAGATAGAAGGATGCCGTTAAGACAGTCCTTTAGAATGGCACTGAAGTTCAACAAAAAGACGCGAAATATCTTAAGTCGACTTAAGATACTTTACCTCTTCAGTCGAGAGATATCGGCTTCGGATGAATTTTATTTCACAGATCATGACCTTAAATTAATCGTTTTTTCTTACTAAAGTAATTTAAAAAAGAGATGTAAAATGTCATTCATCTCGAATATTTCGAGAACTGAAAAAGATATCGACTTCAGACTAATTTTATTCTACACATAATCACGCAATACAAAATTGGCAAAAATTAAAAAAAAATATTAACGGCAACTTTTTTTTTTTAAACTAAGGAAAACAGTTGAAAAATGTTTTTCGTCTCAATTATTTCAAGAACAAAGAATGATTCCGAACCCAGTTTATTTGTTTTCTACATATAATGACGTTAGTCAACAACTACTGGTTAAACAGTTTTTTTAGAGCAGAGAAATTGCAAACAAACCTATTAAAACTCCTTAAAAAATGTTTTACAACTCAAATATCTTGAGAACAAACAACGATATCGTAAAATATACACACCACAACCATCGTTATTTTGTGTAATTTTGAGAATTTTTAAAACACCCTTTGAAAAGATTAAAATCAAAAATACTGCTAAAAACGATTTTTAAGAATTAATTTCGAAAAATTCTTACACTCAAAATCGTTTGAAAATCAATATTTGTTAATGACACAGTTCCCTGATTTATGGTACTTTTTTGCCTGTTTTGAAATAATAGGATTAAATAATTAATACCTTCATACCGAGAGGAGTTAGGAAAGAAAGTAATACAGGTTAAAATCTTAGAATTTTATAAGCTGTTCCCAAAAAAAGAAAATCAAAACTGTACTATATTAAATAGCTAAGATTTCTTAAGTCAAATATATATACGGTTTTCAAGGGCACCGATGGGAAGTTCTAGTGTGGGTCGGACCCAGTATCATTTTTGTTTTATTTTAAAATTCCCTTTTCACAAATACTACCATTTTTTTAGATTTTTTGTATGATGCACAATTTTCTTGGAGTATTTCTTCGTTGGTGCATAATTTTAAAAAAATCTGAAAAAAAAATAATGTTATTACGTAAGGATAATATTGTTAGCGAAGAAAATAATTTTACTTTTATTATGGGTTTGTTTTATTAAAGAAAAAAACCCATGTTTCTTTGCCCCCCAGATACCGAAAGCTCTGGGGTCCATTTTCACCGAGTACGACAGCAATTACGATTGCAAGTCATATCGGCACTTATATTAATATAGGTCTCAGACAATAGTATTACAAAAAAAAAACAATAAAGAACGTCAAAAATATTGATTTTTATAAATATTCCGGCCTACCGAAGAATCCGTCGGAAAGAAAAATTCTTCAATTTCATACGAATCAATGGATTTTTGTTTATATCAATTTTGTCGGAAGGATACAAACATCAAAGGAAAAAATCTCTCCTTTTCCGTTCGGTCGGATACCTCGCTATGGCCGATTTTAATACTCAACGATTTAATACTAATATTTTAACTGATTCTTAGCATCCGCCGAAGCGAAGTGCAAGACTAGCGTTTTTCTGTTTGACAGCCCTTAATCATTTTGTTACCAAAGTATCATCTATATTTTTGGATAAGGCCGACAAATCCTGTGCCAGCTCTCGATCTTTGGATATAAGTCGTTTTTGGAGAACATAAATTGATTTGCTAATTCTTAAAGATCTGTAGTTTTTGCAGAGGCAAAAGTATTCGAACACCGTTTTTGGCAACAATTTCCTTTTTTATTAATTTTTGATCTGTTGGTTTATTGTGCTGTTAGTATTGATTATAGTCAAGTTTATTTTATCAAACTGATACAACATTGTATTGGAGTTGTGAATTTCTATTTCTATTAAACTTCAATAATTTTTGGCTTCAAAAGAAAATTCAAAGAAACAAGAAAATGTCGGTGGACTCCGACAAAAAAAGTATAGGTACCAACGCATATTTCGTTCACTTACCGTTCAATTTAGCGGCTTCTTTTAAAATTCTCACCAATTTCAGAAAATTAGATGCGGCCCAAAAACCATTCTTCTCCCTCCATGTTGTCCAATAATATTTCAATTCTTCTGGATCATTGCTTTTTGCGAAAATATCTTGAATATCTGGAAAAACTGCTAAGTTAACGCTCTCATTACGATATGCCGGAATATCTTTGTCACTGGATAATTCTTCGAGCATTTGGAGTGATTCCATCATTTGTCTGAATTCGCTTTCACCAAGTACTCCTTCATAAGGTGAATGTTTTCGAATCATTTTAAAAGCATATTTCAACTCCGGATCAGTAAATTTTGAATCGTCAAATTGTTTTGATTCAATATAAATTTCGAACAATTGTTTGGATGTTGCCATAATTGTATTCACAGCCCTATTTTCGTCATCGTTTTTTGGCTCAGTTGATTCAAATATTTCGTGTGACAATTTGTCGTAGAATGTGAACATTTTTAAACTGGCTCTCTGAAGAAAGGCTCGAGCATCTTGTTGATTGGAATTGAGCGGTGCAGAGTTGCATACCTGTTTTAATTAAGAAATTAAATGTATGTTATTTAAAATTTGTCGCATAAAAGTCTTACATTCGCTGTTATCACTCCAACAAAGAACAAACACAAAATTTTATTTTTCATCATGAAGCCTTATAACACCAACTCTCACAAAACTTAAATTAAGACTAAAATTATTTCAATAACAATTTGGAGCTTTTAGTAAATATTCATATGTAGCATGGGAGGTGATAAGTGTAGAATTCAAATTTGCGATTAATTGAACTTATGGTCACCCCAAGTGATTACAATATTAAAAATACATAGGTTTATTTGAGGCATATACGAAATGATGACATAAGCTCTAAAAAAACATGTTTAATCAAAAAATCTTATGATGAATAGGAAAATAATTTTCAAATGTTGATTAAATAATTTGTATTCAGAAGGCAAATTTACAGAATTGGAAAATTCACTAACGAAAATAAAGTGGGACATTAAAGGTCTGGGTGAAGTGAGAAGACATGGAGAGAGCATCACAGAATTGAACAACGGAAATATATTTTCATATTTTAGTATACCAAAAAAGGATAAGTTATTTGGGTTAAACTAAAAATGCAACCGATGAATATATAGAAATATTTTATAACTACATAGTTACACTTGATGAAGCAACAAATTACTTTAAAGCCGAAATTATTTTAACTATAGGAAACTTTAATGCTAAAATTGGGCTTTGACAAAGAAGAGAAGAACAAATAATGGACCCATATATGGATACTGAGAAAGAAATGAAAGGGGGAGCCGTCTTATTCAGCATATTTGGCAACACATTAGTTTTTTGTTGGAAACTCAACCTCAACTCAAACCTCAAAACCAATGGACTTGGATACCACCTGATCGACAACATAAGAACCAAATCGATTTCATGCCTAGTAATAAAAGATCGATACTTGAAGATGCCAATGTATTTAACAAATTTTAGTTTGATTCAGATCACCGTTTAGTGAAAACAAAACTATTGATTTATCACAAAACCAGACAACTCAACTGTTGAGTTTGACAGATCTACGAAGTTGACAACTGGTCTCTTTCCAGGTGAATGGAAAACAGCATTTGTCCAGCCTTTTCCTAAAAAAGGCGTATCTTCTTTACCCTCTAACTATCGACCAATTCCACTTATCTCTTCTTTCCAAAGGTCATGAAAACGCTGATTAATTTCAAGCTCAAGAAATAACTCGAGGAACGAAAGCTTCTTATTATGACCGGCAGTATGGCTTTCGTAGGATTATACACTGTTGATCTGATGGTATATCTCACCGAACAGTGGAAAAAATCTTTACATCGTTTTTGAGAAAGTAAGATTATTCCACTCAGTATTGCCGCTATGCGTCTTAAGTCGCATTTTGACCTTTTTTTGCTCCGTGCGACCATGATACGACCTTTTGAAAAAGTGTCTATTTTTAGCCCTTTTTTGAAATCTTGCGACTTTTGTGACCCCATCTCTCAAAAAGTTCTCTTTTTGGTTGATTAGACTTTCCAAACTTCCATTAACAGTCACACAGAATTTCAATCTGTAAAACTCGATCGCGCTAGCTCAATTAAATCGAAATCTTTCTCTGTACTTAAAGGTATATTACTGAAAGGAAGTTTGCAGTATTGGAATAAATATTTGTAAGAAATCAGTTAGAATTTAAATATTAATAAAAGTCAAATGGTTTACATTATAAATAATGAGCAATAATTCCTAAAAACTATCTTAATATTTTTATTTTAAAAGAAACTCTGAAAATAGAATGTAAATTTATTTATTTAAAATGCGAAAAATAGCATAACTGTTTTTCTATAAATTGGCTTATCTCTTTATTTCAGATTATAATGAAGTTAATTTAACATAATGAAACTTATTTATTAAACAAAAATGTTATACTAAAATATTAATAATCATACTAATATATCTGTAAAAAAAAAGAGTAAAAACCTCTATTATTTTACATTAGTTAATTTTTTAATAAAAAAAAACTTTAAAAAAGGCAAAATATGTTATGTTTCGCAACTTATACGGATTTAGTTTAATTTGGCTATATATTAAATAATTTTCGAAAAGTGAATTTTTTTCTCGTGACCCCTTTTTTGGGACCTTTTCAAATATCTTAGCGACAACTCTGATTCCACTTGATATTTCAAAGCGTTTGATAGAGTTTGACACCAAGCTAGCTCTTCGAAAAAAAGTTTTATTGGACAGTTTCAAGTCTAAAATCCACAAAATAAATGCTCGTGTGCCCCAGGGCTCCGTTTTGTCTCCGACTCTCTTACTTATATTTATAAATGATCTTTTGTCTGAAACTTCTAATCCATTAAACTGTTTCGCTGACGACATTACCTCAGTTTCTCATATTCGTTTACAGAATCACATCCATGGCCTTCGGATGTGGAACTTGAATGGCAGCGTATTGTAATATTTTGCTACGGGTTTATTCAAACTGAAACTAGAATTACTTCACAAAATAAAACGCTTTTATTTCAAATACTTTTACTTCTAATAATTTTATTATAAGCAAGCACAAGTATGCAACTCTTTATTCACACTGACATTTATTCGTTCACTTTCAAAATCAAACTGCCGCTTTCGGACTGGTGGCCCCGTATTTATATCCGAAAATAAAGGGTTCTAGAATTTTCTAGGGTCTGTTAGATGGTGCTTTCCAAAAAGGTTTCGTCAATTATTCCAGTACGAACGAGGCTGGACACCAAGCGTGATGGATTTAATTATTTATTTCATTCATAGATGGTGCGCCAAGTTGTACTAATGTGTCGTTGTTTACATAACTGGGCATATTCACCACAGTATGGTTAGCTCATTAAATTCTGATCTCGACAGCATTGTCCAATAAAAAAAAATAAGTCGGGTGGCACACAGCTCATGAAGTACCAGGACCTAGTGACTAACAACTCGCAACCATTCCTGTGTGCGCCTGTCGACAGGAATGGAAGGGACCTACAATTTTATGCCGAATGCGAACGGCTAGACGAGAAGTACTTATTCGTGACAATTGATCCTGATGGAGGATTTGTCAATTCCTCGCAAGAGGCAGTAGCCCTGAAAAAAAACTTTTTAGTTTTTAGTTGGACGAGACTGGGAAGCGATCCCAGACCTCCAGCGTGAAAGTCGAACGCACTAACCATTACGCTACGGGCTACTACCAATAGGGAACCAAAAATCGCGTGGACGTTAATGCTTCAAAACCTCAATGCTTGCTCCTGTCGTTAAAGCAAAACCCACTCCCAATGTCACTATCCATGAGTGGCACTTGCATTGAGGAAACCGAAAAGATTTTCGTGCTCGGTATCTGTATCACAGACAACCTCCTGTGGAACGATCACATACTTGACGTCGCCAAAAATGCTGCCCTTTCTGATCTGGCTGTAATCCTTAAAGCAGTTATCCGTCCGAAACTTGAGTACAATTCTCTTATTTGGGCAGGTGCCCCAATAACCCACTTCAGTCTCTTAGATAGGATTCAGAAAAGAGCTGTGAAAATGATAGGTGACAGAAATATAATAGAAACATTTGCATCCCTCGAACACCGCCTCAATGTTTCATGTCTTAAATTATTTTACCGTTACTTTTAAAAACATTGTTCTAGTGAAATATCCAGCTGCATTACTTCCCTAAAATAATTCAACCGTAATACTCGTACTTCTAGAAATGCACATCAGTTTACCCTCGAGCGCAACTTCGGACGCACTGTCAAGTATAGAGATTCTTTTCTTGGGGGATGCTTTATCCGTCTCTTTCTTTTCCGGCCATTATAATATTCAGAGGTTCAAAACCAATGTGCATCGGTATCTTCTCTTAAATCCTTCCCTATTTTCCCAGTGTTTAAACATAGGGCAGCCAAAATCCCAATAGTGCGCGCTCAACTAAAAAAAACTTCATGTCATGAATTGTACCCATTGTCTTAAAAATTAATATTAATTCTAGAATAGGAAAGTCTCGTTAAGATAATCACGATTGATCAGTTCACTGCACAGCACATGCGCACGCACATCCAACTATAGGTACAAGAAGGTACCTAAATTAAGGGTTGCTAGGAATGGGTTCTCATAACAACGTAAGTTTTCTTATTTAAAAAAAAAGTGCAATTAAAGTAAACGAAATCGTAACAAACAAAGGTTCCATAAAAATTGAAATTAATGGATTCATTTATCATTTAAATAAGTATTGAAAATTTCAACTGAACACACAGACTTGTGTCCTGGCCTAGGAGGAGCAAAATTTGAGAGAAGGGCACATGTTGGACTTTATAAATTAATTAAAATTTTAGGTACTGGAACAATTGAGTTTAGTTGTCTGGTTGAACAAATAAAAATGGGAGAGGAAACTAAGGTAAGGAGGGAGTATTGAAAAAAATAAACAAATCTCTTAAAAATACTGGGCGAAAAAGAAGAAAAAAGTCACCCATGAGTGTGTGAAGTAAGCCACCCTTTTTCGAATTTAAAATTTTTGAAATTGTTCCAGGTTGTTCCCGAGTTTTTCCGGATTGTTACAAGTTTTTTTTTTGAAAAATATTCAAAAATGGAGGTTTCAGACCCAAAAAACCGTTTTTGAGCTAGCCCCCTTTTTTCGAAAATCGAAATTTTAAAAATTGTTCCAGATTTTAAGAATTGTTCTGAATATTGTTCCAAGTTTTTGGATCTCTATGTTCACAATTTCAAAAGTAATGGGCAAAATTCGAAAAAAATCTTGCCCCCTTTTTTCGCAATTCCAACTTTTTTATATTTTTTTCAGGTTTCAAAAAGTGTTCTAACAATTTTTCCAAGAAATTAAAGCGGAAAAGTGTGTATTTTTAAAGATATGACTTTCGAATTTTTTTTTCAAAAGTGCAAAATACCGCTCCAATTTTTTTTTTCTTTTTCTAAAAACCTTTGATTCCAAATATCTGTCATTAAATACATATGCTTAAAAAATTTTGTGTCTTAGAAAACACTCAGCCTGAAAACGGTCTTAAAAAAAATCTTCAAGTTTTTGCATCTTTAAAAAAAATGTATTGGCCCGCCTTTTTCAAAAAACAAAAATCTAAAACTTGTTGAATATGAATGAATAATTAAAGGGGTTTAAGTACACTGCGACCTAAAGATCTATTGTGCTCTTTCTCCAAGTTTGTTTCTTTGAGAAACTTGAGTATTTGGAGAACTTTTAGAGATGGAAGTTCGCTCTCTTCTATCTGGTGACGTCCTAGATACCTATGTCTTTGTTGCACGAGTGCACCGCATTTACCTAATATGTGGTCAGGTTTTTCCTCATGAGTGTCGCAGAATCTGCATGTGGCACTACTCACCAGCCCAAGAATACTTAGGTGTCTTTTTAGTTTGCAGTGACCAGTGAGGAAACCTGTCATTATTCTGAGGTTATTCCTACTTAAGCCTATACAGGATGCAAGGCGTTCTTGGTTGTAGCTTCCAAGAAGTAGTTTCGCTTGCCTCAGGTGTGGGAGTTCTGTCCATAATTTGGATCTTTTGGCCTCCTCTTCTGTTTTGATTTTATTTTTAATCACATTTTCTCCTATACCACAATAGGGCTCAGAAGCCGGTAAGGGTGTCGTTGCTCCTATTTTTGCCAAGGAGTCTGCCTCTTCATTACCCTGGACACCTACGTGCCCAGGTACCCAATGAAGTGTAACATTATTATTTTTGCCAAGGTCGTTTAACCTATCCACGCACTCCCATACCAGTTTTTAACTAATGGCATAAATTTCAGTGCCTTGAGCCCGGCTTGGCTGTCCGACATAATGGCAATGTTTTGGTCACGGTAGTTTCGTTCGAGATTTCGTTCGGCACATTTTCCTATGGCATTTACCTCCGCTTGAAAAATGCTAGTGGACTGTCCCATCGACAGAGAAAGTTGGGTTCTTGGCCCAAAAATTCCTGCACCCGTCCCTTGAGACGTTCTCGATCCAACTGTGTACCATTTGCTGGAATTTGCATTGAGAGAGTAGTTTTTTGTTTCGCTTACCCACTCTTTCTTGCTACTTAAGTCCGTTAGGAATTTTTTTCGAAGTTGTACTTTTTAGTCATGCCATCTCTTGGAATGTCAAGTAATTTCGATACTGAGGACCTGGAAATGGATTCCCTTTCCCTAATTCCTATACATTTACCCTTCCCAGTACCTTCCCTGTCGAATCTTAGGATGGCTCCCTTTGCTGCGCTTTCTACCACCACATAAAGTGGGGTTAGGTGAAGGATAACCTCCATTGCTGCAGTGGGACAAGTTCTCATTGCTCCAGTAATGCATATGAAGCGAGCCTTTGAATTTTGTCTAGTGATTTCCTAGTTGTTGCTAATTCGGTTCTTTTGTGCCATGCAACCGCACCATAGGTAATGATGGGCCTTGCCATCATGGTGTACATCCATCTAATGATGTTTCGTTTGCAACCCCAATATCCCTGCAAGCCTCTTGCATATCATAAGGGCTTTTGTGGCTTTCCCGACAGTTATTTCTATATGTTTATTCCAGAGTAGTTTGCTATCTAGTGTAATTCCCAGATATTTTACCTTCTTCTGGGTATCAATTACTTCACCAGCTAACCTGATAGTTTTCATGCGTAGCAGAAGTCTTTTCAAAGTAAATGGTATGATAGTTGTCTTCGTAGGGTTTATGTTTAGTCCTACCGAAAGGCACTATTTCCTAGTAATTGTCAGCCCTCTTGGGATTATATCACAAAGGGTTTCTTCAAACTTCCCTAAGGCTTTTAAAACAATGTCATCGGCAAACCCAATGCAGCGTATGCCTTGAGAAGTAAGACTTTCGAGTAGTTCATCAACTACAAGACTCCACAGCAAGGGTGACAGTACCCCTCCCTGCGGACATCCTCTTGTTGTGATGATTTTCTGAATCTTTTGCCCTGCGTGTGCTTCCGTTCTTGTGCCTAGCATCTCATCTATCTATCTGGTTATAATGATGGGTACGCATTTCCTAACGAGTGCTTTATTGACAGCCTCATGCGAGGTGTTGTCAAAGGCACCTTCAATGTCTAAGAAGGCACATAAGACCGTTTCTTTGGCATCTAGGGCCAAATGTTCACAGTATTTGTGAGCTCATAGAGGGCGGTCTCGGTAGATCTGCCCGCTTTATAAGCATGCTGGCGATGATTAAGAGGCATTTTTATTAATACTTCCGATCTAATGAAGTTATCAATTACCTTTTCCAAAGTCTTCAGTAAAAAAGATGTTAAACTTATCGGCCTGAATGATTTTGGATGTGTTGTATCTTTTTTCCCAATCTTGGGAATAAATATGACTTTAGCTCTTCTCCATAGACTTGGTATATGCCCAAGTGCAATGCTACTTTGAAATATGCTAATAAGGTAAGGCATTAATTCCTCTTTCCCTTTTTGTAAAAGGGCTGGGAAAATACCGTCTACTCCCGGTGACTTAAAAGGTTGAAAGGTACTGATTGCCCATTCAATCCTTTGTCCTGAGAAGATAGTTGAAGCTATCTTCCAGTCTTCCCGGTTAGGTTTGAGAGGTATTCTCTTTATTGTACTTCCAGCCATTGGAAAACTACCCGCAAAATGAGTATTTAGTAGCAGAGTGGACCTTTGCTCCTCATCTTCCGTAAAGCTGCCATCAGGCTTTCGAAGTGCTAGAGAAGTCAGAACCTTCTCTTTAGCTAGAGCTTTGTGCAGCCTTGCTGCAGCAGGGGTAGAGGTAATTCCCTCACAGAAAACCACAAAGCTATTTCTTTTGGCTTTCCTTATTTCCCTGTTATATTTTGTTAACTCATTATTCCACTCCCTAGTTCTTTTTGCCTCATTGAAGAGTTTTCTCACCTCGGATCTTAGCTTTGAAAGATTTTTGTTCCACCATGGAGCATCAACTTGCTTTCTTTGTGGTTTAAAAGGGCAACTGAGTTCATATTCCTCAATTATAGCCCCACTAAATTCGTTCACAATATGTTCTAGTTCAAAGTGTATTTTTGTCGTTTCTGCTGGACCTTTGTTGTTCGGGGGGACATCTAGGATGTTTACCTGTTGATCAGACAGTGGGGAGAGAAGGGAATGAGGGACTGGTTGGAAGTTTAAGGGGATTTGTGGGACTGGTAAGGCAGGTAGAGGAGCGGGAGAGTTGGTGCTTGGATTGGTTCGTGGAGTTTCGACGGTTGGAGATTCTTTTTGGTCTTTGCTAGGCTCGAAGAAAGACGCTGGCACAGAATGTTTCCGTAGACCACAAACCTGGATCTTCCCGAATTTAAAATGACGTTCGTGGTCTGCCTTCATTACCTTGCGTCGACCTTGCCCTCGACCTTGCTCTTCAGGATCCTCCAAGCCTGAACATTCACTCCTTCGTTTTGAGCCTGGATCAGAGCCTGGACTTGAGCTTTGTTTCCCATCCTTTGGAGACTTCCTTAATAATGGCGTCCTCTACTTTGGTCAGATCGTCGGTGCCTAGAGTGATGGAGGGTATTCCTTTGACAGGACTGCAATGCGAACGCTTTTGGCTGCATTTGCATAAGAGATTACCTTACGTTCGCTGGATTTTGCATGTGCGGTGCTTGAACTCTCTGCTTTTGTTGCCACTACCTTAGGTCTTTTTTCCTCTTGCCTTTGGGGAGGAGTAATGTGGTGGCTTTTCCTCTTACCCTGTTCTTGGCTTTGCAAGTGCTCCTCTTTGGGATCCCCTTATCAAGGAACTGGAAGTACCACATTGTGCCCGCCCCGCTAAGTCCTTTCCTGCACGGGTCATCCAAGCCTCCTGGTTCACCCAACTTTGGCAGTGGATTAGGTCTTCTACCGTGGCTGTTAGGTGGTATTTTTGGTGGTTTTGAGGTGCCGCTAGATGGTGGTGTTTTCCCATCAGTGCTGTCTTCTTTGTCTTTAGTTTCAACTAACACTTGCCCGGGAGGTATTCTCCCCTGACCAGTGGTTGATGTACCACGTAGTTTGCGGCATCTTCCCCTTGCCCGGGAGGTATTCTCCCCTGACTAGCGGATGATGCTCCTGTATTTTCTGCCTGGCTCAGTAAATTCCTTGGAGGCATCCTCTTAAGGAACTGACTGACACCTGGTCTCAGATTTTCGCCATGGAGGACTCTCTCCATGTGATCCGCATATTCACTCGCGGTGACATCCTGCGGAGTGTTGAATTTCTTGTGGTTTTTGTTGTTTCTTTGTTTTATATGTTTCATATTTTGTTCCCACGAGTAGCTAGAGAAGGGGTGGTCCGCCATATCAGAGCTCCGCATGATATGGTAAGGTCATGGGTACTCTTTGATTCGACCTGGTTTCAAAGAGGTACCGTTAGAATACTTGTTCCAAGTCGAACCTAATTTTGCCTTAACGAGGCTATTAGCCTAATAGCCTCCAAAATTTCATCGAAAAATATAAATAATTGAGACCTTACCAAAGATGAATTATTGACAAATTCGTAGTATACTTAAAGAGGGGATAAGATAAAAATCTTGATTTATCCTTCGGCTTTTTTGGTCACAATGGATATGGCAATGAAACAATCAAGTTACATTTGCTTTTCCCGACGTTTCGGCAGGAATTGCTGCCTTCTTCAGGGGAACTTTATTTCACACAAAAATATATATATAAAAAAAAAAAAATTCAGTATAATAACAACTGTATGACAACATTAAAAATTAGACTTACATTTTGTAAAAATATCAAAAATTGTAATAAATTTACATTGAATAAAATGTTTTAAATTTATGGACTTCAAAATGAAGTTCAGTCTTTATTTATAAAACTTTATAAAACTTAAAAAGAATAAACAAAAAACAAGTAATTGACGTTTAGTCAGTGACAAGTGAGCAATATACAGCGGATATGTTTTGTGTGTCGAGCTTTCGGTTCATGTTGTTGCGGTTGTTAGTGATGTGCAACGTTTCAAGTGTGTATCGCTTTGTCGCCATTCTCCAGACTGCGAAGATGTCCAAATTCTCCAAACCGAGCGGCACGCGTCAAAGCGATACACACTTGAAACGTTGCACATCATTAACAACCACAACAACATGAACCGAAAGCTCGACACACAAAACATATCCGCTGTATATTGCTCACTTGTCACTGACTAAACAAGACTAAAATAAACATAAAGGGGGGCTTCACACACTCGTCTTCTATTTGCTTATAACTCGAGTTTAAAGAACGTCATTAAACTTTGTTCAATTTTGTTATTTTTTGACACTTTTCCCTTGTATATATATATATATAATGTACACATAAATACCCCACACTGAGGGAAAAACACTTTAAACTCCTGAACAACCATTTTAAAATTAAAAGCTAACATGTATGAAAGACAACCAATAGTACTTAAATTAAAAGATACACTTTAAACTTTTTTTCAGTTATAAAGCAAATAGTTTTAAACTTAAAAGTTATTTCTTTAATATTAAAAATGGCTTTTTTAAAGGCCATTTCAAAGTTTTCAATTTGGAATTTAAAGTTAAAGTTAAAGTCAAAGTTAAAATGGTACTTAAAAGTTTAAAACCAATTTTAAAAGGTTCACTATTAAATTAAAAGTGTTTTTAAAGCTCTCACATTTAAATTTTATTTAAAATGGTTTCCTTTTAAATTTAAATGGAATAGTTTTTTGCAAATGTTCACCTTTAAGTTCAAAGTCAAGTACAAGAAATGTACTTGAATTTGGTACATTTTAATACTAATACTTATAACTAATTTTAATTGAAGCAAATGTGAACTATATAAAATACAAAAATTAAGTAAATTATTTTATCAATTTTAAACATTTTTAAAATTAAAATTGTTCGTATTACTTTTCAAAATTATTATGTTCGAATGCAAATTTAAAGTGATTTCTCTTATTTCAAAGCTAACGGTTTGAAAACCGAAGCTTTTCCTTTTAACTTTGGCAAATTAAAAGTAATTTCACAGACACGTTTCCCTTAAACTGAACCAATTTTTTCCTTGCGATATATGTACGTAGTAGGTATAGGGCAAGTTTAGGATTCGTGCAAAAAAATCGAGATAATAATTTTCCCTAACATTATAAGATGATAGAGAACGAGAAAAAAGTGGATCTCGAAATTCTGTCTGTCTGTCCCACTAAACCACTGAAGCGATTTTCTTCAAACTTTGGAATTAAGGTTCTTAGGTAATACCCTAGAGGGTTGATTCAAATTTTGTTTTTAGCTCAAAAAATAACGGTACCTGCCGTACAACCAATATACAAAATTTGATTTATTTAAAAAACGACTGTAACGATTCTGAAAAAAATTAGGAGCTATTATAATTACTACAATTAATATTTTGGTATATTTTTTTTTTTTTTATAACGGTTATTAAGGGTAGGTACCTCTCATAGAACGGTTTTTTGGTTTTCAAATTTCTCGTTAACGGCAAATAATTTTTGGATTTTTAAAAAAATATTGAATTTTTTTTTTTTTAAATTCAATATCTTGAAAACGGGTTACTGATTTTTTTTTTAAATTTTGTGATAAATTGTATTTTATTAAATACTAAAAGTTGGCATACCAAATTTAATTTTTTTTTAATTTTTATATATGTACTATAAAAAATTATTTAAAAAACAGCTCTAAAGATTTTTGAATTTCTTTTCATAAATTCATATTTATGAAACAAATCAGTTAGCATACTTTTTTTGAGCTATATCTGTTTTAGCTATTAAATAAAAGAGTGTATATTAATTTAAAGTAATAATTTATATTTTAAATTGTTTTTAAAACTTTTTTAATGATATCATAATTTTATAGAACCACTATGCACATTGTAGTAGCCCGTAGCGTAATGGTTAGTGCGTTCGACTGTCATGCTGAAGGTCTGGGTTCGCTTCCCAGCCTCGTTCACCTAAAAACTAAAAAGTTTTTTTCAGGGCTACTGCCTCTTGCGAGGAATTGACAAATCCTCCAAGAGTATCACTTGTCACGAATAAGTGCTTCTCGTCTAGCGGTTTGGATTCGGCATAAAATTGTAGGTCCCTTCCATTCCTGTTGATAGGCGCACACAGGAATGGGTGCGAGTTGTTAGTCACTAGGCCCTGGTTCTTCACGAACCTTTGTGCCAACCGATTTATTTATTATCTATGCACATTGTCAATTTTCAAGTTGTTCAAGTTGTTAGCTACGAGAGCAAGTTTGTGCGATCCAGTCTTACCCATTTCTACTTGCGATATACGTAGTATAGGGCACCTTTGTACCTGGACCTGCAGCCTTAACGGCTGAAGCGATTTTCTTCAAACTTTGGACTTAAGGTTCTTATGGGATTCCCTAGAGGGGAAATTGAAATTTTTTGCACAAAAAATAACGGTACCTGTCATACAACCAATATACAAAAATGTATTTATTTCAAAAACGGCTCTAACGGTTTTGAAAAAAAAAAATACGAGCTACTATAATCACTACAATAAATATTTTGGTAGAAAAAAAAAAATATTACGGTTATTAACGGTACCTGTCATAGAACCTTTTTTTTGGTTTTCAAATTTCCGATTTCAACCAAATTTTTTGTGGAAGAGGTCCCTTACAATAATTTTTTTAAATTTTCAAGAATTTGTATATATAAAAAAATTAGTTTAAAAAAAAACCGTTCTAACGATTTTTGATTTTTTTTTCATAAATTCATATTTATCAAACAAATCAGTTAGCATACTTTTTTTAAGCTCGATCTGTTTTAGCTATTAAAACAAAATTTTACTAATTTTTAGTATAATAATTAATATTTTAAATTTTTTTTTAGTTTTTAATGATATCATAATGTTATAGAACCACCATGCAAATTGTCAAGTTTAAGCTACGTTCAAGTTGTTAGCTACGAGAGCAAGTTTGTGCAATCCAGTCGTGCCCATTTTTCTTTATGCACCTATCTTTGCTCAAAAAAGTTAAGACCATTTTAATAAAGACAAAATGTATAAAAGATTTTCGCCAACTTGAAAGATCTTCGTTAAAATAAAATTAACAAACTGAGAAATCTTGTCATAACACAATCTACAAGCATCCATTATCACCAGTCAATCTCCATTACTTCATCCCTTTCAAATGCTTTATTCAATTTTCACCTAACAAAAGTAATTACTCGAAAACCCTGATTTGTCAGAGGAAAAATAGATTTAAAAATAAGCAGGGCACGATGTTATATTGTATGTTCCGACCTAAGCTAAGTAACACAAAACAGAAGCAACCAACAAACTGTTGATCGGATTTTACGACGCGAATAACGGCCGCATAAAATTTGATGGCCATTTTAGTGGATATAAAGAGGGGTTGGGTACCATAACGTTTCGAATTTTTACGATTCCTTAATCGTTCCACATTGTGTGTTAACCAGTTTTTTTTTTATTATCTCTATGATACTTCTGGAATTAGAGCTTGTAAATGTGTTCCTCAACCAAACCAACCATCAGATCTTAAATAAAGGTCACAATAGTCTGCTTTCTTGTTGAGGCGCTAAAGAATCATTTTTTTTGGTAATCACTTATTTTATGATGCTGGAATTTATGTTGGTCCAGACTCATTAGAATGATGTCTTTGTTGTGTCTGGATAAATAAGTTGGTTTTGAATAAAGAATAAAGCATGTCTGTGTTTTGTGAGAGGGATTGGTATATTTTGTATGATGCGTCAAGGGTCCCTTAATTGAGCTATAAAACTCAAGAGTTTTATGAGTTGTTTAACCAAATCACATCAGTACTCTGTTATGCCAAGCTCATGAGTAAGTAAGACCAAGGCCACCCAACTGAAACCACCAGAATAATTAATGAGTTTTTGTGGGATATGATCGCAAATAAAAATGGAAATATCACTATGTAGATATTATACTTTCTCCGGCTTAGAAAATTGTGCTAACAGTAGAAGATCCCAGCAACTTCTCTTGAATCGGTTTACCAAATTAGTGGTATACCAGTTTTGTATGCAGTTTCTAAGCAATCAATTTGTTACGTATTACCTCGTTGAATGCGCAAACGCATAAGGTTGCCACGCTTAAAGGTATTTTTTTTTTTAGTCTTTATTCACCAATCTTAGATTTTAGTCACGACTAGATCGGAAGAACTTGCTTTTGTTATTATAAATGTGGGTAGACATTGACGGTGTATATTAATGGTTCAGTAGCATTTTTATAACGTTAACGAATTTTTTGACTTAATACAAATTAAACTGCACGACTGGATCCCAGAAAACTTGGTCTCGTAGCTAACAACTTTAATGTAGCTAAAAATGGACAATATATGTACATATGTTATTCTTATTATAGTTCAATAATATAATACAAATAATATCGTACGAAGTAAAGTGTTAAAAAAAAGGTTTAAATATAAATTATTTTTTAATTTTTTCAGAAAATTATTATTTAAATAGCTAAAAGTACGATTTTAAATAGCTAATGCAAAAATAATTTTATCTCATTTGTTTGATTTACCTACATAATATGTATATGCATTTCGTCGCCTGAGAATAGTTTTGTTCCATACGCCACTTTTGTCGTTTTTGAGTTAGGAGTGGATTCTATGTTTCTATGGTAATTTTGTATGCTCTTTCTAAATCTGTGATCCGATTAGCGCTATGGCTTTCCAATCCCGAGATATCGAACATCGATTTTGTTCCATATCCACCAAAATCAACAGTTTTTAGAATTTTTTTGTGCCATAAACCATTTTTTGGCGTTCGGTTTGTTCCACGTGCATCATGGCGAAGAGAGATAAAGAAAATACTAAGAAAGTTGAGAATTGGTTTGTCCTACGTGCACTTTTGTTAAAGAAATGCTTTGTATGTGGGACAATGATCACAAACAAAATTTTAGTATTGGCTTGTGCCACCTCCATTACAGTTATGTAGATATTGGGAGACGTTTGTATGAAATCAGCTAGTTGTGGCTTGAAGTTGACTACCAAGGTGAAAGGACGTGCGATCGCGGATATTTTTGATTTTTTTTTTTGTAAAGGACATTCTTTCATCTGAACCTCGTTTTGTGGCCAGCGGTATCCTTAAGTAAGTACCTGTTTATTTTTCCAATTTATTTAAATGATGACGAATTATTGCCCAGGGATCTTAGTTCTTCCTCTTCGTCGTCGGGATATTTTTCAAGTAATTACAATTTACTCAGTTATTTCAAGGTAACAAATTCTATGCTAACTGTTATTTTTCGGAAAGGTGATTATTCAACAGCTGATCTTAATTATTCAGCTGACAGTAGTTGTGACAGCAAAATCCCAAGAACGTCAAAAACAAGTAAACAAAACAGTCAACAAAGGAGTAAAACTGCTTTATTTTAATTTTTTTTGTTTGTTTGTTTTTTTTTTTAAGAAGAATGTTAAGTGTTTATTATTTATTCGATTTGTTAAATAAAAACTTTATTGAAAAAGAGATGTAATCTATTTTCTTTTCAAATTTCATCATCCAACTGCATGCTTTCTTGCCTTTCAAATATACATTTGATGAGAATTGCTTTGTGCCATATACATTTTTTTGTGTTCCACGTGTATAGAAAAAAAAAAACATTTTCAAAATGTAGGAGGTGGGGCATAAGTCAAAAAATTGGACTTTTACGCTAATTAACATTTCTTGTAAACGGCTCTGCAAAACACTTTGGTAGGTGAAATCCTCATAAGACTAACTTCAAGTTAAAAAAATAAAAAAAAAATTCCTGTCACACAGTTTCGGAGTACCAAGTACGCAAACCTTTAAATGCGTTTTTCTCGAAAAAGTGCAAATGGCGTATGGAACAAACCAATTCTCGGGCGACGATTTATAAAAAAAAATTACTTGCGATATATAGGTACTAAAAGGTAAGTTATGGATTCGTAAAAAAAAATCGTACTCCAGATAATAATTTCCCCTAATATTACGATGATAGAGAACGCGAGAAAAGTGGGTCCCGCAATTCTGTCTGTCTGTCCTCGCCCGTATAGCCTAAATGGCCAGCTAAATGGCAAACTTGGTATACCTATAGTGTTTTTTGAATAATATTCCCAGACGTTTTTTTTTTAATTTTTGTTTAGGACTAAAAATAACGTTACCTGCCATACAATTATTTTTCGCCAAAAAGGAAAATAATATTTTTCTCAAAAACGGGTCAAAAAACAGTTAAGTTGAAAGTTTTCTTTTTTTTTTATGGTAAACCTTCTAAAAAGTATAAACATTATTGTTTACCAAAATTAAAACAAAAACAAAATTGGAAGATAACAAAAAAAAATCAATTTTTTTTTTTGAAAACTAGTTATTTTGAAAACAACTTGGTCAATATTTTCAAAACTAACTGTAAGATGGTTTTTTATTATTTTGTAAAATACTTGAAAAATGCATCTTTCTAAATTAAAAAAAAACTGTAAATTTTGAAAACCCGCTAAGAAAAAAATTATTTTTTCCGAAAATGGCTCCAAGAATTTTTATAAAAAGATGTGCGTTTACTATTTAAGGTATGGCAATATTTTGATATTAATTTTTATTTTAATTCAGTATCTCGAAAACGGGATAATGAAATTTTTTTTTGTTTTGTGTAAAATTGTATTTTATTAAATACTAAATGTTGACATAGTAGATTTTATTTTTAAAATTGAGTGAACAATTTTATATACAAAAATTAATTTTTAAGAAAACCAAAAAATGTTTTCATATGAGTGTTTTTTTATAATACAAATTCTATATACTACTGAAATAAATCAGCCAAGTAGAAGACTCAGCTTTATTTAATTGGACTTGTTGAATTATTGATTCAAAATTGCTTTTAACGGCCTTTAGTCCATAAAAACAACAAAAATTCCAACAATTCTTGATTAGAAATTCTAGTTGGGTTGGATATAGTTCATAATTGATTTTCGCTGTAAAATTGATGTAAGTTGGACTAAACTTAATAAAAAATGCGTCTTGACAAGGCCCTCACTGTCAACTGAAGAGTCCAAGTGAGAACGCCGGGACGAAACGCCAATTTGTATGCACTAAAGGCTGTTAAAAGCTTTTTTGAATCAAAAAATGTTTTATCAATCAAATCAGATGGCATACTTGATTTTGAGATCTAACTCTCAAAGCCATTAATAAATTATAATAATGAATTTATAGTAATTTAAAGTAATAATATATTTAATTTTATTTGCATTTCGAGAAATGATGAAGACCCTACTCAGAGTCACTTTCCTTTTTATTTACCTACTTTTTTGTTTCCGTAATTTCTTTCTAATTTTTAAATTTAAAAAATTCATAAAATCATGTGACGTATTGTGTATAGTAGCACTATTTTTCGATATATCGACTTATGTTTCTACCAATAGTATCTAGTTCTAGATTTTTGATATTTCAATTAAGTTTTTAGTCATAAAGTATAAGTATCACAACAAATCAAAATAATAATAATCAACAACATCGTAATAATCATAATATGACATCGACACTGGAGCTTTGAAAAGTGGAGGTCGGCCAAACGCGACGCCGACGAATGTTGGTGGCCGGCGCGGCCGGTGTGGCGGCATTAAGATCTGCGACCAAAAGGAATCTTATACAAAACCGCTTTGAACCACATAATAAATCTCGGATAAATCTCGAAATTTATTTATAAACATACACGTTCATACATAGGTCATATACAGATAATATGCAAAGAGATGGATACGAATGCAGATTAGCATCGTATAAGAAAGTTTAGAGGTATATTCGGTGGTGTTTGATATAACTATTATTATCCATCACACACACCAATACATGTGTGATGAAGTGGAAAACTCTTCTAGTGGGTATATTTTATTTACATACGTTTAAGTGTTTTATATAAAAAGTTCATGTAGAATACAGTGCTGTTCTCAAAAATCTACTTTTGTCTTTGGAAATTTTCTATCCGCATATCGTAGGATGCGTTAAAGATAAAACATTGAACAAAGCCATTCTGTTAAATTTAGCTAGTTTTATGAAAGGCAGAATTTGTTCATGGATGTTATGGTAGTAATCACGCACTTGCTTCTCCCCTCAAAAACACCCTTTTACCACAAATGTTTTTATGGGCTCTTTTGATTCTTAGTAAATATGCCAAATGAAACATTAATTTCAAAGTTCATTAATATCTCATTCTAATTTTTGTTTCTGGTTTCTGGTATTGAACTTGTTGTACCTTTAGTGTAAAGGCGGGAGATATGGCACCCCTTTTCTATTTTTCTTATATTTTTAAAAATAAAAAGGATAATTATTTCAAAAATAGATTGATATAATCTGTAGCTTATTTATAAACCAAAAAAAAAAACGATTACTAAGGGATTTCACAATGCAAATTTGTTGCCATAGTTGAAATTGTGCACTTCATGCACTTGAAAGTTACAAAAAACTGTTCTAAAATTAAAACCAAAAATTTATTAGAATCAGGAAGGGGTGATATGGCACCAGTGTAAATGAACTGAGTTTAGGGGGTGCCATATCACTAGGGCTGGCCACGAGACGAGACTCTGCGAGACTTTTGTAAGTCTCGTCTTGGTCTCGTTAAAATCGAAAATTTTCAGTCTTGTCTCGGTCTCGTATAATAAAGTCTCGTCTCGGTCTCGTCTCCGAAAAACACGATTTCCGGCCAAATTGTTGATTATTGCAACAAAATATTTTCGATTATAGTTTGAATACGTGCAGAAGAAAATAAATATTTAACTGAAATTAGTAAATGTTGGTCCAAAATACAGTCTCGTCTCGGTCTCGTCATGCAAGACCGAGATCGAGACCGAGACTTTACTCGTCTCGTGGCCAGCCCTACATATCACCCTTTGGACATTGCCAATGTTATTCGAAACGCAAAGAACATTAACGTATGTGCAGTTATAGTAGTAAATAGAAACAAACAGACACGATTCACTCTTTGTTTTTCCGTTAAAACGAAGACCTGATACCAAATACTTTTGTTTCTACACTAAGTTTAGAAAAATACAAAAAAAATAATCTTACACAAAAATCACAATTTTTTTTTGTTCTTGGATTTCAACTGCACTCGTTAGAAGCTTGTGTGAAACTTAAAGATATTCTGAAGTCAGTGTTTAAAAAAAAAGTCATTAAGTGGGAAATATTGAAAGGGTGCCATATCCCCCGCGGTGGCATATTACCCGACTTTACCTTACTTAAAAAAAAAAAAAAATCATGCCATAAAAAGGACTTTATCTTTATATAGGATCCATGTATTTTGTCAGTGTTCGTTTCTTTCAGCGTTAAAAAAAAACATAAAATCATGCTTAGATTATACAAATATTTCAGCTTGATAAACTCCCACCTCACCCACGTCTCTGCCAGTGGCGATTCCTGGTCTTTAGTATTGGTTTAGCTACGTGGCCTAGGGAAGGTTAAAAAAAAAATCATATTGTTTTTTAAATTTTATTGATAGCGACAATCAAAAAAACATTAATAAATAATATAAAATAAAAGTTTAAAAATTTATCGATACATAAATTCGCTTCGTCGTTCGACGGAAACAAAATTATCGATGACTTTATCATAAAAATCGTCACTTTCTATAACAATAATATAACAATTATATAAATATAAATATCTACATCCTATATTTAGCTATATGATTTTGTGTTGCAAAAAATCTTAAATTTTACCTTACCTACCCACATTAATGTATGAAGGTATGTATTTACCTATCTATTTAACAATTTAGTTCACGTTCAAAGCTATGTAAACAAATTTTATGATAACGGTGAGCCGATAATAGGTAGATACTTCTGGCGACTTTATGCCAAAAGAAATTTACGATTATTTAAATTATTATTTATATATTTATTTTATTTATTATTATAATATTAGCATAGGTATATGAATTTACTTCCATCTCACTTCTCAAAAGAAAAAAAACAAAACAAAACAATGTCGCACTCTCATATTTCAAAGCACCTCAATCCACAAATATATTTACTCACATTTAAAATCTACGCAAATACAAAATAATTAATTAGTTTCGCAGTTTAAGGATTCAATACGAATCAACTGTTTATGTTTATTTCGCCAATAGCCCAGTCAATTCGACAATAAATTCGCAAAGCGCGATATAGTTCTGCATTTCGGATATGTTGTTAGGGTATGTAGGAGTAGTCTGTATCTAAATTTGCAGCTCGAAAAACCTGTGCTCGCTGCAGGAAAAATGCAACAGTAAAAAAAAACGCTAAAATCAGGACATTTTTTCCAACATTTTCCCTTATAACTTTGGAAATATGAAACTAAGGAAAAAACCGTCCATTATAAACTTGTTTGTTATAAAAACATCAGTTTTAAATTCATGCATGTTATATTTGTGTTGCTATCTATCCATGAATTAAAAAAAAAATAATATGAAAAACAAAGTAATTTTGAAGCAATCGAAAAATAGGTCAAAAATTGTCCAATTCTGCTTAAAATTTGGAATCAAATAGTCTAGAGTATTACAAGACGAAATGCAACACACAATGTGTGCATCATTGTTATGGTCAAAGTAGGACACTTAAGTTGGCATTGATTTTTGTACACGTACTTGGAACCTTTAACTATCATAAAATATAGTTCTAATATGTATACCTTTTTTTAAGCAACTTTGGTAGCGAATTTAAAAGTTTCGAAAATGTTCACGAAATTACATATTAACATACCAAGTGTACAATTTTCGGAAGTTTTAAAATCGATACCAAAGTTGCAAAAAAAAGATATAAACATCATAACTGTATTTTATCATAGTTAAGGGTTCCAAGTACGTGAACAAAAAAATCAGTGTCAACTTAAGTGTCCTACTTTGACCACAGCAGTGATGCACTTTGCTAACATCATGTTAACTTAGTTGACATCATGTTTCTTGCCAAAACTATTTGACCAATTTGGATCGAATTCTCGAATTTCATCTTGTAATACTCTAGACTATTTGATTACAAATTTAAAGCAGAATTGGACAATTTTTTACCTATTTTTTGATTGCTTCAAAATAACTTAGTTTTTCTGAATTTTTTTTTAAATTCATGGACAAATATAACATGCTTGAATTTAAAATTTTATAACAAACAAGTTTATAGTAGACGGTTTTGTCCTTAGTTGCATATTTCCAAAGTTATAAAGGAAAATGTCGGAAAAAATGGGATGAACTTAGCGTTTTTTTTTCACTATTGCATTTTTCCTGCAGCGAGCACAGGTTTTTCGAAGTTGCAAACTTAGATACAGACTACTCTAACATGCCCCAACAACATATCAAAAATACAGAACTACATCGCGCTTTGCCAATTGAGCACTTTTTTTGGAATTATTGACTGTGCTAAAAGAACTTTTTGGATGTTTACTCAATCAAAGAACACTTCACTAATAATAAAACAATAAGCACACGCATTCTTCCTTCCTACTGCATTTTTCTAGTGACATAATACGAAAGTAAAAAAAGAGATGACAAAAAACGAACCCAAAATGTAAACAGGTACCTGGAGCTGCTTGCATACCTGATGTATCGTGCTTTATCGCATCACACTTACGCTAACGCTTTATTTATTTTGCTGGGCTTTGCTTAGGACATGTGTAGTAAAACGCTCTTGTATTATAGATTGTATGGTATTTGTATTTGTATTTGTATTTTGAATAGATATTATTAAAAATTGTATGCAATTTGGTAGCGCGGATGTTGTAAGCTTTCAAGGAAAACTTATTGTATGAGAGTTTTATGTTGTGTGTACTGTGTTAGAACAATGTGGATCTGCGTAGGTTAGGAAGGTATCTATTTTTTTTTTTATTATTATATCAATGCTCTTTGTAGGGAATTTGGTTGTGGTATCGCATATTGTAACGCTGAGGCAGATAGGAAGATGGGAGTTTTGTGTTGTGTGTAGGAAAATATGATTTGAAAATAGGTAGGTAGGTGGGTAGTTTTTTTGTATTTATGGTATTGATTATTGCAATTAATCATTATCATTATTTGAACATTACATTATATAAATTATTTATTTGAATTCTTGGTTTAGCGGTGATAAACCTGCTAACTGAGAGGAATCGCCACTGGTCTCTGCCTCTTTAAATGCGACTATACAAAAAGCCAATACGGGGATTTTGAGGACTTTGGATATGTTATTGAAGATACAATTTTGCGTCGATCACAATAATATTTTCATGAACTAATTCCAGTCTGCTTAGCCAAATTAAATTTTTTTTCCTTCCTGAGCTAATATCAATCGTGACAAAAAAAAATCGATCTTGAGATATTCATTTTACCAAGTCCACCTAAAAACTAAAAAGTTTTTTTCTTAGGGCTACTGCCTCTTACGAGGTATTGACAAATCCTCCAAGAGTATAACTTGTCATGAATAAGTGCTTCTCGTCTAGCCATTCAGTTTCGGTATAAATTTGAAAGTCCTTTCCATTCCTGTCGACACGCGCACACAGGAATGATTGTGAGTTGTTAGTCAATAGGCCCTGGTTCATCACGAGCCGTTGCGCCACCCAATTTATTTTATTTATTTATTTAAGGCGAAAAAAATCTGTCTGTCTGTCTGTCTGTGCACTGACAGTTTAAACAGCTTAATGGATTTTTTTCAAACTTGGAACATTGTACAGTTTTTTTAATGGACACAATTTAAAAAAAAAAAATTTTTTGTCAAGGCCCAAAAATAACGGTCATATACCATTTTTTGTATCCAAAACATGAGATATTCTTTTTCTTAAACACAGCTCCAATGATTTTGATGAAAAAATAAACAGTTAATTATAATGGGCAAATGCTAATTTTTTTTTTCAAAAAATGTTTTTTTTTTTTTTGATACCTCGAGTAAAACAATTTGTTGGGTTTTTCTTTTTCTCGAACACAGTTCATTTTATATTTTTCATTTGTTTTTCATGCTGATGGTTCTAGAAGGTTAAAACATTATAGCAAGCCATATTTTGTTTTGAAATTTTCAAAAAAATTCAAATTTATTTTTTTGAATTCTTAATATTTTGAAAACAACTTAGTATTTTTTTTAAAAACTTGATTTATTTTAATTTTTATTATTTTCTAGAATTATTGAAAAAATAATGTTTATAAATTAAAAAACATCAGTACCCACCATACAAATGTTGATACACCGTTAAAAAAATGTATTTTCTCAAAACGGCTCCAATAAAGTTGCCAAAAAGATACACCTATATATTTAATTAGTAAATTTTACTTACTAATTAGAAAATATAATATTTTTTTTAAGTTCCTATTAACACTTCTCCATTTTCGTAAAGTCGTTGTAATGAGAGAATATTTTCTTGAAAATATAACGGACGAATTTCCTATGGTTAATGATTTATATTTTATTATATTTTCTGTTACATAAACTAATTCCCTTTTTCGTGACCTTTTTGATTGCCTAATAAGATTTCCCTCCAGTGCGGGCTTTAGGTCAGTTTTTGGTTTTATTTTAAAAATTAATCTTTTTTTTTTGTACAAATTTTAAAATTCAAACTTGAATTTTAAAATTTTGAAAATAAAACTAAAAACTGACCTAACACTAAAGTGAAATCTTATTCTGTTACATAAGTTTTCAACTATTGCGTTCAATTATTTTCTACTAAGGAACATATTGTCTATAAATAATGATGATATTAAATAACAGGAGCTATAGGTAAATACAGAACGTATCGCTTGAAGGGCTGGCCACGAGACGAGAAAAGTCTCAGTCTCAGTCTCGCATGACGAGACCGAGACTGCCTCAGCAACCGAGACGAGACTGTATATTTCGACCTAAATTAACAGAAAGTCTAATAAATTAAAAAATCCAATTTCAGTTAAATATTTATTTTGTTTTGCACATAATTCAAACTATAATCGAAAATATTTCGTTTCAATAGTCAACAGGTTGTCCGGAAATCGTACTTTTCGGATACGAGACCAGAACAAGACTTACTTATACGAGACCGAAACTAGATCCGGTACCACCTGTGCCCAAGCGATTAGGGCTGCCCAAGAGACGAGACCCTGCGAGACTTTTGTAAGTCTCGTCTCGATCTCGTCTCTTTGGCAGCCCTAATCGCTTGGGCACAGGTGGTACCGGATCTAGTTTATTTAGCTATAGGCCGCTACTATAAAAGGTGCAATTGTTTATATGTACAAAATTATGAATTTAATAAATGGCACACTGGGCCGTATACGCACTTTTTATTTCATCCATTTTTTAATAATTGATTCTCCTTTTTTGTTTGTGCGCATTAAGTTGGTTTGTTTCAATTGAGGAACATATTATAATTTAAAGTAACTTCACGTTTGCAGACAAGACAAGAATAACGCCTGTCGAGTTTTGTTAGTACAAGGAAAAGAATTAATAATACAAAAAAGAAACCCTCTTTAATCCATTTTCATTATTATACGAATGTACAAACAAAGTTGCTTATAATTGTAGAAATTATATTTTAAAAGGACGATTGCAGCGGATTAAGGCCTAGTTCGCACGAGATTACACCGCATTGGTAAAATAGTTTCTAATTAAAAAGTAGAATGTTCTAATTTAATACCATAATTGTGATTGGAAGTGAATCTTTCGGTCAGCTTTTTTTGGTCAGTGTAGTTTTTGCAATAAAACAATTAAGCTACATAAGCTTTCCCGACGTTAAGGCAGGGGTTGCTGCCTTCTTCAGGGGAACTTTATTTGGACAACAAGAAAAAATACATTGCTTACATTATAATAACAATACTTGAAACAATACAAAATGTACTCACTTTAATAGAACTGTGTTTAAATTTAAACTGACATTTAAAATTATTGTAATAATTGTAATATTATTTACAAAAGCAAAGAAAAACCACTTCAAACGAAGTTTAGTCTATGGAATTTGAACAAAGAGCAAAGAAACTGAAAGAATATTGTGTTATGATGAGACAAGAGAACAATAGATGGCAGAGATATTTTAGGTGTCTTGTTTTCTGTTCATGTTGTTGTTGTAGTTGATGATGTGTAATGTTTATAGGGTGTATCGTTTCGAAACATGTTTCTCTGTCTGTCGGACTTTAACACCTTCAAAATCTGGAGAGTGACCGATTTCGATACTGTGGCTCGTCAGGGCTGTCTTTCCAGGATTGTTTGATTTGATATCCGATTTATGATTAGAAATTCGCTGTTTATGAAATTGTTTTGTAGTTCTGATGTAACACTGGTTGCATGGTTCATTAGGTTAACACTTACAATTTATTTTGTAAATGACAACTTTATCCTTATCCGGTTTCGTTTTAAGTTTTGTGAAAAGGTGACTCAGAGTTTTATTTGATTTGAAGGCCAAGCGAACATATTGGTTTATCACTTCTTTAAAATTCTCAGTCAGTCTTGGGATGTAAACTATACTTTTGTAGTAACCATTATTCGGGTCTTTGGTGTCTTCGCTTGGCATTTTGCAATTATGTTTCTGAAGTAGACCACGAGTTATAGAATTTGGAAAACCATTATCACTCAGGATTTTCGTGATTTTTTTTTATTCATTGGCAGAGTGAAATTGCTTGTCACTGAGTGCGAAAACTTTTCTGACGAGTTTGGATGCAGTGTTCATAACTTTGTGTCTCGCTTGGTTAGAACGAAAGTTGACTAATCTTTCCGATGCAGTATGTTTTTGGTACCAGTCAAACAATAGACAGTTGTTTTCACGATGGATTTTTATGTCCAAAAATGCTATTCAACTGTTATGTTCCATTTCCACAGTGAACTGGATTTTCGGGTGGAATCCGTTAAGGATCAGCTGCACTTTTTCAATGTTTCGTTTGTCCATCACGCCAAAAATGTCATCTACATACTTAGCAACAAACGTAGGCTTCTCTTCCATTCCACTAAAACATTCATCTAGTACGTGATCAAGTACTAAATCTGCAATCGTGGGTGCCAAAGGGTTGCCCATACCATAGGCATGCCAAACATTTGTTTGAAAATGTCATTTTTAAATTGTAGATAAATATTTTCTTGAGGCAGAAATCAAGGATTTCAAGAAATTTGTTTAGATTAATTCTAGTGTTTTCACTTATTATTTTATTAAACCCACGATTGCAGATTACAATATACACGATACAGATCACAAAATGAAAAATTTCAACTTAACTGTTTTCGAGAAAATGAAAAACAAAAAAATTGTTGTACCAAAAATAACCAATTTTCGAAAATAAAAAAAATTATTAAAAAGTAGTATTTCTTTATTTTAATTATTTGAATTTTTTTTTAACAAAATCTTCGGAGTCTTTTTTGAGAAAAATATGATTTTCCTTTTTGGCGAAAAGAAATTGTATGGCAGGTTACGTTATTTTTGGTCCTTAAAAAAAACACTATGTTCCAAGTTTGAAATCCCTCCAACCGTTAAGGCTGTAGGAGCGAGAACAGACAGACAGAATTGCGGCACCCACTTTTTTGGCTTTCTCTGTCATAGATGTTGGCTGAAATCGGTGTAGCCATTAACGAGAAATATGAAAAGCAAAACATTGGTTCTAATAACAGTTAGGTATTGGCAAATTTTTTTTTACCGAAACATTAACCATACCCTTTAAAGCAATTCGTATTTTTTTGTCAAAAATATTGGTTGTAGGGCAGGTACCGTTATTTCTTGAGCTAAAAAAAATCCATTTAATTTTGATTTTATTGAAATTTCAGAAACGTACATATATAAAAACAAAAAAAAACATAAAATAAATTCTGTGCAATGATTCAAAAAAAAAAAAAAACTTCGTTAAGAAGCGGTGTATTTTGAATATTTTCTTTAGGTATCCACTTATCTAGCCTGCTAGATCTCAAAGATTATTCGGTTAAATCATCGAAGAAAAAAAACCTTTTCACAGCACTCTAGCTAAATATTTTATTTTTCGTAAGATTCGCGATTTTTTTTTTCTCGATTTCGGTTTGTTGCATTTGTCTAGCAAAACATTTATTGTGCAGAAAATGCCGACATATGTCTTAGCGGCGCGCCGTTTGAAAATAGTTCGTCTTTCGCAATAATTTATCATTTTTGTTTTCCTTGTCTTTTTATTTATTTATTTTTATTCTAAGTTTTGGATTTGCCAGATAACATCCAAGCAGTAGGTAGGTACACAAGCGGGAGAGCAACGAGGAGAGATGGTCCATCCAATGTGGGCAGATGGGGGCTTTGTATTCTCAAAAAAAAAAAAAAAAATACAAATAAAAAAAAATTGTTGTCTCATATGAAAGTCAATCGGCCTGGAAAGAAACTCAAAGAACGCATAGTAAGGGCGAGATACGACCGATGGCGAGATGGAGAATAGATTTGTGTTCTCTTCCAAGTGATATACTTGGAAATTTATGTGTCCACTGTTTAATTTCTTATTTTTTTCTTTATAAATTTTATGTTTTGTTTTTATGAATCATTTTTATATAATATCTGTGGTGTAGTTTTGTACCTATACCTATACTTATCTTCCTTGGAATGTATATTGGCCATAGTTTTGGCAACGCACTTTGCATTATGAGTTATTTATATCAGAGCAATATGACTGCCGACCGCATTGATATATTGCATTCAAAAATCGCACATTATATTCTTTAAACAGTATGTTAAGCAGATGTGTCTTGATTTTGTGTTTATTCAATATTGCATTTAGGTATGTGCATAGCTATATAATTTTTCCATGTGACTAGAGATGAATATATCATAAAGTAAAAAATTAAGCCATCGCGATCAGTTTCGTCGGCCATATTGGAAACACATGGAGATTGAATTGAACTTTGTTTTTTTTTTCTGGGTTCAATTTAAATTGAATAAATTATGCATTTTGTTGAACTCGATCATTTTTCCACTCCATATAAATAATTATAGCATTATTGTTGTCGAGAAGTTGTTATGACGATTGATATATGTTTTATGTGTGCGCATCCATATGTCTTTATAAGGAATTTCGTAATTTTGGAGAGACACATTACCTACCCTTCTTTTTAATTTTTAAAACTCACATAAGATGAAATACAATGGTAGATTTTAAATTTATCTTTCATGATTGAAAATACATTAGGGGTTCTTATATTTTTGTAAGTGCTGCTGAAAAATAATTAAGAAGGGGACATAGTATAGGTAGTAATTTTTTTTTCAGACTTAATTCCCTAAAACTTTTGTAAAACAACACAGAGACATGGCGGAAGCAATTCAACACATTTCCACATCACTGTGGAGGTTGAGTTTTCGGATGTCCGTGAAGTAAGCCTAACAAGTGTCAGCAACTCAATTTTGTTTGGAGTTCTTATCGCATGCACCTGAGTTCTATAGTTCCTGATAGTTTTCCAAAATAAATTTGTTTGATTTCAACGACAAAATTGATATTAAAAAGTGAGATGCTAACTTCACGCCAGCATATCATTTTTTGAAACATCATATAAAAATAGTTTTTTCAGAAGTAATAAATATTGCCTAAGAGTATCTCATACCTTAAAAAAATTAGTTTTATGACAGTCAGCCAGAACAAAAATTAAAACTTAAAAAACAAATTTAATTCAAAATAAAATACTTGCAATACAAAAAATGCTAAATAACGCCAATGGTAAAATGGATGGTAAAATCCAATTTTTCGAATTATCGAATTAAATGAGTGGACTGAATACGTTTACAACCCTTAAGTTTTTAGTTTCTAACGCTTTTCTAACGAAAATAAAGTATTTTTTTTTTTTAATTTTAAAAGTGAAGTTTCACGAATTTTGATCAGCTTCCTTGAGATGCTAGCATTTTCTTCGGAGTTCGAGCCCATTTATCGAACTCAACATATAGATAAAATGTGTTTACAGTATAATCCGCAGAGTTGTCGTTTCTAACGCTTTTCTATCAAGAAATGCGATAAGAACTCCAAACAAAAATTGAGATACTGACACTTGTTATGCTAACTTCCGAAAACTCTACCTCCACAGTTGGTATGAAAATGTGTTGAATCGCTTCCGCCATGTCTCTGTGTTGATCGAGTTCCCAGCTGTGATCTATTCGTCGTATGGAAATGTTGTCTTCACAAAAGTTGTAGGCGATTAAGTGTTGTACAAAACTCTTCCATTTGAATGTCTCATTTATTTTTAATAAAAATGGTCGAAAAGTTGAAAAAAAGGGAAAAATATCCTAATATTATCACTTTTTGCTTATTTAAAGCAATAAATAATTATTTCACCAAAAAATTGTCAAAAGGTAGCAAGAAATGCAAAATACGCCTGCAAATCGACAAACACAAACTCCAAAATTGCGTGGCAAGTGGTATACGGTATACCTAAGATCAAAGGCGATCATTCCAACTCATCTCGATTCAAGCAAAATTAACGATAGGTATGTTGTCCAGTATGTGTCTGAAGAATTCAAGGATCTGTCAAGGTCTGTGTGTCCTGATGCAAATCGAGCTAGAGCCAAAATAGTTGGACGGATTTGCTTCAAATTTGGTGTGAAGTATTTTTATGTGATTCCCTCGAGTAGGAATTAAAATTGTTATTTTAGCTCATCTAGAACGGGTAGCTGCCATACAACGATTTTGGTTTTATCAAGTTTTCTCAAAAACGGCTGCAACGATTTTGATTAAACTTTGTACATGTCATCTCTAAATAAGTTCTAATAATACCTAATGCATACCACGTTCTCTAATGGAAATATAGTTACAAAAATGCCTGTTTTATACTTGCTTAGGTATATTCCCGCATATCTCGTCATTGGCTTAGTTGCTTTTATAATTATTTTGCAACTCGGTTCTTCTTTAATAGTTTAATATTTTTTTTTACGAAAAAATAAAATCAAATAAAAAACAATTTTTTTTAACGATATAAAAATATTAGTAAGCCATTTCTACACCGTCAATGTCTAGCTACATTCTTGTTGTTAGCTACGAGAACAAGTTCATGCGTTACCTCGTGCATATGTTTATTCCATTTATTTATTTTCTTGTTTTTTATATACAGAAATGTAAAAAAATTGTTTTATTTGTTAAGAAAATACATTAACTGAAATATGTAGATTAATATTCCTTGGCGATAATTTTTGTGGTGAAAAAGTTCTGGTAAATGGAGTTAAAGTAGAGCTGGAGTTAATAAAAAAGAACTGGCTAAAAATACTTAGTTTAATATGTCTTTGAAGTTAAGAAAATACTCTAAACACTGTTTTCTTATCTCAAATTCAATTGTTTGATAGGCTCAGCTTTCAAATTGTAGTTATAGAAGTTTAAAAAGTAATTTCGCGTATGTATATTTTCAAAACATGATAAGTCCAAGTATAAGTTTATAATACAATAAGTTAGTAAGTATCGGTCCAAACAGTTAAGACAAAACGGTTTTTTATAGCTAGAGAAAAGATCTACAGAATATGTTTTTTAAGAAGAAGAAGAAAATAGATCGTTTTTTTGCGTCTCCTGAAAAATTTTAAGTCATGGACTTATCATGTTTTCAAAATAAATGATTCAATTGATAGAGATAACAAAATTATCTGTGGTAAAAATTGTTTGGACCACTATAATGAACTTACATGTACATTGTATCTCCATACCTTCATAATCTTAGAGCCATATATTTAATTTTATTTTTTAGACCTTTCACCATTTTCATAATAATAAGACAATAATCGCATTGTTTGGATGAAATGATAAAATACGACAGTATATGTACGTGCGTATACCTACCTTCCTTTTGTCTTGTGAATATGTTTTTTTGTTTCTTATTTCCAAGTTGAGTTTGGTAAGCCCACAAATAACTTAAAAACTATATGTGAAAACTTTTCTCCGTTAAGGATGTTCGATGTTGGAAAATGTCTGTCCTGTTTACAGTCTTATATTCCTTTTGTTATTAAAATTGCGCATAAATATTTATAAACCACCACACAGACATACTATACACTTATGCCAGAGAGGACCCTAGAGCAAAAAAGAAACAAACGAATTTGTGTACATGCTCGTAAGTATGTAGTTTTATACTTTAAACTAATCGTTAATATATACAAGAGTTGTTTCCGATACAGTGCTCACTCGACTGTACGTACATGCAATCGAACAAATAATACACGAGTCAAGAAAAATAAAACACAAATCTACATTCGTGTCTATTTCTTTATCCTTGGAGTAAAATTCCAGTAGCATTGAAAAGGATGCTGCTATATCTACTCCATGTTGCTGTTGATGCTGCAGTAAAAACAAAACCGACATCCAATTGAGTGTGTGTTTTGTACAAAAAGGCATCCGAAGATAAACAGCATCCTTACATTATTTTGTCAATCGAATTCCAATTCATTTTTCATTCACAGTTCACTGAACATCTCTCTAAAATATATGTAATAAAATAATTCTTCGTTTGTTATCATATTAAGTGTGCTGTATGCTCGTATGTTGTGTAGTCCTATACAAAAGCAAAAGGACTATTCGAAAATAAAATCAGGCTACAGAATATAGAAGAGGGAATATAACGGATTAAAGGATGCCAATGCCAACAATAAAAAGTTGAAAATGGAGGAAAAAAAGTTTTCTCATTCGCCAATCGGGGATTTGTGATTCAATTTGTTTTTATAATTCGTTGTCAATGGATAAATATATTGTTAAGAGTGATCTACATTCATGTAGAGAAATTCATACTAGACTATCAAAATGTTAACCCACAGTAAATTTATCACTTTAAAAATTATTATTTGAAGCTCATTATAGATCAGAAGCTAGCAACGCTTCGAAAATTTGCAACTTCGATATCCAAACTAAATTCAAGCCTTCTAGAAATAATAACTTCTAGAAATTCAAAAAATGGACCTTATAGATGAAAAACTGTTAGTTAGGGAGGCCCCAAAATAGTCTTTTCCCATGTGAAAACTTAATCCCAAAAATATTGTTTTTTTTAATAATAATTCTTAAAAAAAAAATCTGATTTCCTGCGCTGTCATGTTTACGAACACAAATTTTTTAAAAAACTACCGCCTGCTTGCCTTCTGCGGGCAGAAGAAAAATGAGATCGATATGTACAAGCTAATCTGCCGCAGATTTCTGCGATTACGAACTAGCCCTTAGTTCCTATAAATTGGAACCTAGCAGTCCTTGAATACAAAACAGTCGATATTAATACAAATTTGCTCATAAAAGGACCAAAATACATACAAATGTGAACAAATTAATTTATTTCTCAAAAAACATGCGCCTAATTTTTGGCAGGGAACAATTTAAATGAAAGCAACAACCTTCAAACAGTATACCCTACTTAAATAGAATGAATTTAAAAGTTTTATGCAAATGATTATAAATTAATTAGATTTTTTGTCGATTTAAGAAAAATCTAAAAAATCTTGTGCTATCTTAGGCCTAATTTATTCGCTTTCCATTAAATTTAAATTCGCTATTAAAAATTAGAAATTGCTCGATTTTAAATATTTGTATTTATTCACCCTCCGTTAACGATTTAAAATGAAGTTTCCTCTATTAACTAATTGGTTAATTAATTTAAAATTGGTTCTAACTCAAACGACAAAATCCACATTTTAAGGGGGATATTTAGCCATAATAGAGAGAGGAACTGTTTTCCTCTTATTCACTCTCAATTAGCGTTGGCAGTCGATATTTGGTTTGCTTTTTCTTGTAATCATAAAGTGCGATGTGGGAAACAAAAGCACAGAAGACCTTCTAGTTCAAAAATAATCTACAACTATTTTAATGTTTTCAATGCACTGAAAACGAATCGGACCTCAAAATTACCCTATAACGTTTGTTTTTTGAAATTCTCGAATATTAAAGTGGACAAAATTGTTTTTCAACGATTTTTTATTGCAGTATATCGAAAACCTTAAAGATATTATTTAGGGGCTGGAATTTAATTAAGTGTACCAAAAATATTCCGAAAAATAGGTATAGTTTGAATTTCCACCAGAATTGTTTTTTTTTTTTAACTTTGCCGATTTTGGTTAATCAAATCAGACCTTCAGATTACAAATAAAATAAGCCAACACAAAACTGACGTCAACGCTAATTGAGAATGAACAAACAGACGCTAGCTATTTTAAACCTGATTTAGTCCTGAATTAATAGTTCATCAGTCAAAATAAAATAAAAATCCCAAGGATATTTTTAAAAAGCATATAAATTTAAAGCAACAATTTAAAGCGAGCCAGTTAAAATAAGGCGAGTAAATGAATCAAAAATTAATGAAGTGTTCTTAATGACAGTTTTAAATTAAACGTGATATTAGTTAAAATGACACAATACTATTTTGAATGGACTGTGAACAAATTGGCCCCTAGGCTGGTAAGTTATGTGTTAATTCAAAGAAAATGTTTTTTTTTTATAATAACTTTTAATTTTAAAAATAGTTGTTTTCATTTTGATCGGAGTGGAAACATTATTGTCCTTCAAGTCAAGATTTCGACTTTTCGTGATAAAATATAAATTAAATTTTCAACGCCCCACGCTCATTGGGGCAACCGGGACAATGCCCCGGGGCCCCTGGCGATGGGGGCCCTCAACGGAGAATAGGTATTAACTTTGGTAAGTTAGCTTCGTTCAGCTCAATCCAATTTGTTGAGTCATTTCAACTTAAATCCAATTTACGAATAAAAGCTTATACTTATCAACTCTAACGATTCTAAACTCGATCCTAAACGATGAATTATACCAATTGTTTCTTGTTTCGTTTTGTGTATACAGGGTGTCCAGTAAATACTGGATAACCTAAGAATGCCTCATAGTAGACTTTATGCCCGTCCTGACAACTACTAAAAAAAAGTTATATCCCAACCACAAGAAAATATATGTGCATTTTTTTGTTGAGTGCATTATTTCTTGCATCACCTTACGTTTATGAATACCACGACTACAAGTGAATAAACTCCACCGTTTTTTTTCGGAGCAATATTTAACATTGTTTGTGCCAAAACATAAGAAGGCAAACATTATTTTTAAAAAAGTAGGCCACTTAGGTGTTCATGCATTTTTGTATACCAGAGATGATTTAACTTTTTCAAAAATTATTTTCTTTCACATTTTGCATCGAAAATCAAAGTTTAATAATTTGTTTCTCTAAGAATTCCAACAGTTATTATAATTTTTGTCTTCTTATGTTTTGACAAAAACAATGTTAAATATTGCTACGAAAAAAAACGGTGGAATTCATTCACTTGTAGTCGTGGTATTCAAAAACGTGCAGTAACGCAAGAAATAATGCACTAAACAAAATAATGCACATATATCTTTTCTTGTGTTTGGGATAGAACTTTTTTTATTAGTTTTCAGGACGGTCATAAAGTCTACTATGAGGCATTCCAGGGATATCCATTATTTTGGTTGTGTTGAAACGAAAATTCTATTTTGTTCAATATCATACGAAATAACCATTGTAGCCTTTGATTTGGGCATAAAGTATGATGTAAACGGCCGAAAGCGTAGAGATCGCAAAATTAAAATGTGTCCAAGTTGCAAACATTAGTTGCTGTCATAATTATTTTACAAAATTTTCCTATGAAAAGCTACGACAAATATCCAATGCTTTACCTATTCTTAAACTTATGGAATGTAAAAGTGCAAGAAGTAGTTGCTGTGCGCAGTGGAATACAAAAATACTTTAAGGACTTCAAAGTTTATAGCCTCGTTTCTTTAATAAGGATTTTGAAGAAAATTAATTACACCAAAAATAAAATGAGATTGCACATCCTAAAAAAGAAGATTTTTTTAATTTTAATAAAGCCAGTCTGGGATCTTAAAATATTTCCTTTCAAAGATTGCAGTTGCCGACAAATGAAATACAGAAGCAATGACCTTCTTTTCTTGTATTACAAGAAAAAACATAGCGAGGATTTTCAAAACGCTAGAATCGCTAAAATTGTGAGGGGCTCGAAGTGTGTCATCCTTCCTAAGTTTTTTTTCAAGCTAAAGCCTAGTACGCTGCTGATGCGAAACGAAATTTTACTGTGCTCTTCAAAAAGACAACGAAATGCTAACGAAAACACAGCGGCAAAATATTCATGTAGATTTTCACAAATCGCAAAAAAATAAAACAAAATTTTACCAAAAAATCAAACAAAAGCCATGTTGTATTCAAAGACACAACAAATAAGAAAACCAATTAATAGTCCAGGCACTTAATTCTGTGCGAAAAGAGAGTATAGATTTGTCAAAACAATCTGGTATAATCATCAATTTTGCTGGTCGATCAGCGTACCGCAGAAAGGAAAGCACAACGAAATTTTTCGTTTATGATTTCATCATGTCATTTTTGTATGGGAGGTTCCGTTTCTTATCAGCAGCATTCTAGGCTTACCAAATTAAAAGAAAACAGACATTCAAGAAATGTTGCCGTACATGCCTAACATAAGATTCACGTTTTTATTTTTATATTATCGCCTTAAGCTAATCAATATTTTTAATTTAAAACATAGCTAAATAATGTGAAACACATATGTAGGTACTATGAAAAAGTGAATTAATAAAGACTGAATTAATAAAGACAGTTTTTTATGGATAAAAGAAACACTCGTATAAGAAAAACTCGCATATAAAAATTAATTTCCTTCTGCAAACATTTATTTCAAGAACAAAAAAGTACGCATATGACAAATTTACTTGATCATTTTTTAATTCGAAGAAAGGAAACACCTAAAAGCTCGCATCGCAGCTACCCCAGCAGCAGGGAGAAACGAGCTTGAGTCTACGTACCGCATGAAGATGAGGGAAGTTCACCGTAGTGTGCGACGTGATAAGCGTAACTACATCAACGCACTGGCTACAGAAGCAGAAGAAGCCGCTAGAAGGTGTGACAGTAGGACCGTCTACAGAATTACCAAAGAGCTCACTGGTGTCCAGAGCTCTAAACAACACCTGGTTAAAGACACAAACGGATCCCTGCTAATTTCGGATGAGGACCAGCTCATAAGGTGGAGGGAACACTTTTCTGCGGTTTTAAACCGCGTTTTCGCAAGTGAAGTGAACCCTATTCCCACTGAGCTACCCGAAGTAACAATTTCCCGAATACGCACCGTACCCCCCAGTAAAGAAGAAATTATCACCGCCATCAAAGCACTGAAGAACAACAAAGCGGTTGGACTTGACGGTATTCCTGCAGAGCTCTTAGGAGCAGCCCCAACGACATCGAGCGAGCTACTGCACCCACTTATTAAGAGAGCTTGGGAAACAGAGAGCTTTCCTGAAGAGTGGAAAAAAGGAATGATTGTCAAGCTCCCAAAGAAAGGAGATCTCACACAGTGCGAAAACTGGAGAGGAATATGCGTTCTGCCTGCAGTAGCCAAGATAATAGCAAGGATAATATTGGACCGAATTAAAGACCACCTCGAAGACACACTCGACGCCGAACAAGCAGGTTTCCGCACTGGATCTTCCTGTGTGGATCACATCAACACCTTGCGGATCATCATCGAACAGTGCGTTGAATATCGATCACCACTTCACCTGCTGTTCATCGATTTTGAAAAGGCGTTCGACAGTGTCAATAGAGAATTTATTTGGCTTGCTTTGCGCAAGAGGGGCATCCCAGATAAATTGATTGCTATTATCAAGGCTACATATGATGGATCCAGGTGTCACGTTTTGCACAAAGGTAGGCTGTCAGAGGAGTTTGAAATCCAAAGTGGAGTTAGGCAAGGCTGTATACTGTCACCAATACTGTTCCTGTTGGTGATAAGTGACGTACTGCACGCAGCTTTGGCAAATGGAAATGGAGGAATTCAGTGGACTCTGCAATCTCACCTCAAACATCTGGACTACGCGGACGACGTATGCTTACTCTCTCATAGGATCATGGATCTCCATCAAATGACATCAAGGGTGGAGAGAGAAGCAGAAATCGTAGGGCTTAAGATCAACTCGGCAAAAACTAAAAGGATCAGCCTTGGAACTTCCTCATCAATCCAAGTAAATATTTCTGGACAACCGGTAGAGATGGTAGAGGATTTCCAATATCTTGGGAGTATTGTCTCTACGGGTGGCGGAACTGAACTGGACGTAAACAGCCGAATCAGAAAAGCAAAGGCTGCGTTCGGAATGCTGTCCAAAATATGGAGAAACAACTCTTTTAGCTTAAAGACCAAGCTACGACTGTTCCGCTCCAATGTTGAATCCGTTCTGCTTTACGGCTGCAGCACTTGGAAAGTCACTGAAACTGTCACTAGAAAGCTGCAAACCTTCGTTAATAGATGTCTACGAAACATCTTGAGGATTTTCTGGCCCAACCGTATCTCCAATGCCGAACTTCATGCGAGGACGGGTCAGGAGCCCATAGACTCTATTATACGAAGAAGAAAGTGGCAGTGGATTGGCCATACGCTTCGAAAAGGCGATCGGTGCATTGCATCTCAAGCAATGCAGTGGAATCCGCTCACACAGGAGGGAAGACAAGTGGGCCGGCCTAGAATTACATGGCGAAGAACGGCCGAACAGGAATCGGCACGACTGGGGAAAAGTTGGAGAGAGCTGAAATATATTTCAAGAAATCGTACACGATGGCGCGTAGGTGTAGTGGAGGCCCTATGTCCCGTAAGGGAAACATCACGGACGTAATAGGTCCGAGGACCTAAGTAAGTAAGTAAGTAAAACTAGTATGTTCCAATAAATATGTTCCCATAGTTAATGACAGCTTTAAATGTTGGGTAAAGTCGGGTAATATGGCACCGCGGGGGATATGGCACCCTTTCAATATTTCCCAGTTAATGACTTTTTTTAAAAACAATGACTTCAGAATATCTTTAAGTTTCACACAATCTTCTAACATGTGAAGTTGAAATCCAAGAAGCTTGTTAAATGTTTGAACTACAACCGAAATCACAAAAAAATTGTGATTTTTTTATAAGATTTTTTTTTTTTTCACTTTTGTAAATTTAGTGTAGAATCGAAAGTATTCGGTGTCAGGTCTTCGTTTTAACGGAAAAACAAAGAGTGAATCGAATCTGTTTTTTTCTTTTTACCGCTATAACTGCACATACATAAGTGATCTTTTCATTTTGAATAACAGTGGCAATGTCGAAAGGGTGATATGGCACCCCGCAAATTCAGTATATTTACACTGGTGCCATATCACCCCTTCCTGATTCTAATAAATTTTTGGTTTTAATTTTATAACAGTTTTTTTGTATCATTCGAGTGCATAAAGTGCACAAAGTGTCAATTCCCATTGCATTTTACGTATATAAACAACAACTGTGGCAAAAAATCACTTAAAAATCGCCCGCCATTTTTTTCACTTGTCATTTTAGTAATGTATTTTGTTATTGAAAAAACAAAATATGTTTTGCATTGTAAAATCTCCTTATAATCCATTTTCTTTGGTTAATAAATTAGCTGCAAATCATATAAATCTGTTTGAAATGATTATCCTTTTTACTTTTAAAGTTATAAGAAAAACAAAAAATGGGTGCCACATCTCCCGCCTTTGCCCTTTATACAGAACTAGCGGAAACACCCGGCGTTGCCCGGGTCCCTTTTGTTAAAGGATAGTTTGTTAACAAATCTTGAAAATAAAATTTCCCGTGAAAAATAGTTTCCTTGAAAATATTTCTGCTATCGTGAATATCTCTGAAATAAATCTGATGAATTGACCGTCCAATTCCCCAGGAAAACATTCCCGACATCAAACATTTCACCACCATCATTGTCAACTGTCAAGTGCGATTTTTTTGATTTCCACTGGACTAAGAGTGCAAAATCCATCTCCTAAATCGATTGGCGCTCTCAGATCTTGACATTTCGACACCTATCAAATTGAAAAGTAAAATTTCTTATTTTCTGTTGGTGCTAAAGTGCTGGACGAGACATTAGGTAATAACACCGTCCTCATTCGAATCAGAAAGGCGCTACATGCAAAAGATCCACAAAAGAAAATTCTTGTAAGGGACGGCAAATTGGTCATCGATGGGAAGGTTTTCACCTGGGATTCCGCCCTGGGACTAAGGTGTGGTGAAAATGATGGCACTAATACGTTAAAATCTATTTTTGGAGACATTATTTTCTTAAAAAATTTAATGAATAAACTTTTACCAACTAGAAACAATGTGTATTTCACGTCAAATATGTCAACTGAAGGAAATGTCAACGTAAATGACAGATTAGACTACAGGGTGACACCACAGCAGTTAGAAGATAATTTGGGTGCAAGCACAAGTGATGCTCGTTTACACGAGGCATGAGATCTATCAGTCTACCAGAATGAAAGTATTTTTATTAATAAAATTAAAATTATTAGTTATAATGTATCAGGAGTAAAAAACAAAACTACGTATGTGAATTTTTTTAATTATGATAAAAGATTTGATGTTTTTGTTCTTTTTGAAACACATTTCTTAGAAGGAGAAGTAGATAGATTTAAAAAATTATTTTTTGAGTATGAATTAAGATGGGATCATGCTATTAAAACATCAATATTTGGTCGTGGCAGTGGGGAGAGCTTTTCGGTTATCGCAGAAATCTTGTTGGAGTGGATTTGAAGTTTAAAAGGGCGGAAGAATCTTGGGTGTTGGATGTCGAGAATGGTGGTGACAAAATGAACTTAGTTCCAGTTTACCTGAATTTTAATCGTTGGCAATTAGATTTTGAAAAACTGTGTGACAACCTGCAATACATTGATTCGACAAACATTATGCTAATTGGGGATTTCAACGCCAGAATTGGTATACCTCAGAACAACTATATCAGTACACATTAGCCTTTCTACAACCTAACCCGTAACTCGAAAGATGCTTTGTGTGATAGCCAAGGGATCGAAAATCTTGGAGCTTGCAGATGAATTCAACTGTCATGTTCTGAATGGAAGTTGTACAGGAGACTCTGAGGGAAAGTATACATTCATAAGAGGAACAAGTTATTCTGTCATTGACTACTGCTTCATATTTGGTAAATCGAACGATATTATGAGTAGTTTTGCAGTAGGAATCAATACATTTTCAGATCACATGCCTCTTGAAATTGTTCTTTCGTTCACAACATCACAATCTCCAGTCAGCGCAAAACAGCTTAACCTTGTCCCAAAATTGATATGGAATGACAGGAACCGAAACGCATATCAGACCAACCTTAACAAAGAATTGGAGGCGCTTGGAAATCTAGATATTCGTGCTGATATAAACACCCTTTCAGAAATTATTAAAAAAGCAAACCCACAAAGCAGTCCTCGAAAAAATAAAGCAATATTTAAGCAAAAATGGTTTGATATAGACTGCATCAAAGCTAGGGAATTGTCGTTTAAATACCTCAACCTTCTAAGATCCCGGAACCTGCAAGTTTTAAAAAAATTATATGCGGATGCGAATAGGAACTTCAAACGACTATGCTATTCCAAGAAGGTGTCCTTTGAGAACTTAAATGTAGCAATTATAAATAACACCCGCTCATCTTCAGAGTTCTGGCAAGCTGTTAAGCACCTTAATAGAAAAACTAATTTTATTGCTCTGGGCTTACAGGCATCTTATCTTAGAGACTACTTCATCAGCCTTCTCAATAACACAACAAGTGGACCTTTGACACAATATGCAGCTTCGAATTTTCGAAAGTGCATCAGTCCCTGAAGCATTCAAAAAATCAATTATCTTCCCGCTTCACAAAAAAGGTAGCTATGAGGACCCAGCAAACTACAGAGGGATTTCTTTTCTTAACACCTGCGCTAAGCTTTTTGCTAGACTCATTCACAACAGACTGTCAAAGTGGGTAGAGGACAGAAAAATTCTATCAGAATTCCAGGCTGGTTTCAGGAGAAGTTACTCGACGATAGACCATATCTTTTCATAGAAAAAAGTATACGCGTTCTTTATAGACTTTCGTGCAGCTTTTGACTCTGTCGATCGTGAAGCGCTCTTTTACAAACTCCTTGTGACAGGAGTGTCGAGCAAAATTATAAGCGTGCTAAGAGCGATGTATGGCAACAATTTAGCTTACGTTTGGGATGGAGAGTCTATATCTGAAGAGTTTGCAACATCTACTGGTCTCAAGCAAGGCTGTATTCTGAGCGCCCTCCTATTTATAATTTTCATAAATGATATTACTGATGAAGTGAGAGGTGGAATCGTTGTGGAAAGGTTGACTGTTCCAGCCCTTATGTATGCGGACGACATCGTGCTCTTCTCCGAAACAGTAGATGGAATGCAGCTCATGATAAATAGGCTTGGGGTCTATTGCAATCGATGGAACCTTGAAGTTAATCTGCAAACATCGAAAATGATGATTTTCAGAGGTGGAGGCGGCAGGTATTCAAGAAACGAAAAGTGGGCGTATAACGGCCAGGCAGTTGAAATTGTGCGTGAGTACAAATACCTAGGAGATCTGGGTAACCTCAAATCTGAATATGAACAAGCATCTGGAGGGAAAATTGGCGTAGGCTAAACGTGCAACCTCGTCGGTATGGGAACGGTGCATCAAGAACAAGTACGTTGAGCACAGTGCTAAACAAAAGTTGTTCCGCTCTACATCAGTGTCAATCCTGCTTTACGGGTCGCAAGTTTGGGGACATTCTTCCTTTGAGCCTGTGGAAACATTTTTAAGATATTTCGTTAAAAGGATATTTCGATTACCAAAGAAAACTCCAAATTACATGGTTTATCTAGAAACAGGAATTCCTCCTTTGATTATGCACACTCTTTCCATGCACTTTAACTATATTGTGAAGGTAATTGAAATGGAAGATAATCGGATACCAACAAAAGTTTTAAAAGCAGCTATCCAAAGAAAAGGAACAATGTTCGCAGAATGGGCTATCCTTGCATCAACTTGTGGCACTACCATAAACATAACTGCAAGGGAACAACCGTCAATGCTTTGGAGAAAGTTTAATGAGATCCTGGAGAAATTTGGAAGCATCCCGTTTCAAAGATATGCATCAGAAGCCAACTCTTCTCTGTTTAGATGCTACTATAGCCGTCTGAGCTACAACCTGCAGCAAAACTCGTACCTTATGAATAGCAACTCATTAAATAAAATAAATATTATTTTCAAAGCGAGAGGAGAATTGCTTAACCTTAATTTTGTTCCACACCGACCAGATCTGCCTTTACTGTGTAGTCTTTGTAATAAGAAAACGCGTGAAGATTTATTGCGATATGCCCAATCCTGATGGAATTTCGGTTGAGATACTTCAGCAAACGCAGCATGGAAGAAAGAGAAATGCTCAGCATACTCAACGGCGAACAGGGATGGGATGCACTTTACAACTATATTGTCACAGCACTACGATATAGAAAAGCTATAGTTGAAGAAGATTTTTAGTAATATAAATCAGTACAAATTTTTAACACTTACTATAATTCTTATTAATGTAATCATATTTCAAAATGTCAGTCTGGTAGACGGCCATATAGACCATACCAAGAAGGCTTAAGAAATTTATATTACAAAATGTTATTGTGTTAAGAAATAAAGTATATCATGCCATTCATTAGCCTTTCATCACTAATTATTATATTTTCCAACATTCTAACATTCACTTACACATTTAACAAAAACCAGGCAAAAAACTCATACGCAGTTGAAACGTCAAATCTCATAGCTAAGCTTTGTACAACGCTCATGTCTTGTTCAAAAAGTTATATTTTTCGCCATGTCGCTGCATGGACATAGATTTTTTTGAACTCCATTGGATTTTTTCTGGACATGTTCATAATCTTGCCATCTGTTTAATCGTATCAGTCTTTAAAATTGTATGGTAGTCTATTAATATTTTGTATGTATTTAAATAGTGAAACAACGACCTTCCCAAAGACATCTTAATTTTGAAATTCGGATAAGTACTTTCCGATTTATAGCCAATATAAATTGACAATTTTAAAATTTTTTCTGGATTTTATCTGTAAAAAATATTTCTGATGTAAAATTTTAGTATTTGAAATTATTTTGTGAAGCTTGTGAGCAACGCGCTAACAACGCATTAACTTTTAACAATTTTCTAAGTAAATACACTCAACATAACCATAATATTATCCGATATTATAAGCCATTGGCATGAAAGTTCCTTTATCTCTATATTGCGGTCTATTCAGATCATCGAAAGTGGCCAATACTGTCATTTCAATGGAAAACTATTGCAATTAATGTTTGCTCTAATTGCAGGCTTTGTTGCCATATACTGCTTAAACTCCACGGTTTACAGCATTGTGTCCATACAAAAAAATTATGTTCTAGGACTAAGCTTTCCAATGATATAATGTCTCATTCGTGGGGAATAGGAAGACCAAAATGCCCATTCTCCTTTGGGTAGCTACTCACCTCTAGTTTTGAATTCCATCGCAGTGAAATAAGTGTCACTTTTATATAGAAACTTCATTTAAACTTGATCTGAGTACTAGGCTTTATATATAAATTAATGATCATTTTAAATTTGCGTTCCAAATTTGGTTCTTAAAAATGTTTTTAACATTTTTTTTTTTTGTAAATTCTTATTAGTTCAAGAAATTGATTGGCATCTATTTTTGTTCGGTTCAAACTACTATAGCTAAGGAACTTAAGCAATTAATACAAAAAATTCATGTTTTTGAACATTTTTTTACTATCAAAAAAAAAAAATAATAATACAAAAAATTCCAAACTCCATTGGAACATAATAATGAACCAAAAATAAATAAACATAGGTACTGTTTCATCTCTCACAGCCTCATATATCATAACAAAGATAATTAATTACTATATCTTTATTGTTATATTTTAATATCCCTCAAAACAAACGAATTTAAAAAAATCGATTCACTCAACACGTAGATATACATTTATTTAAAACCGAGAGCCTATTCTTCATACCATGATCCATTTAAAATTATTTTTATTGCATTTTAATTGAAAGCCAACAAATAAACCCATTTAAAAGAAGCGGCTCTTAACTTTCTACCGTTTTAATTTCGTGTAAGGATTTTTCCCCAAACCTCAACCATCATGACAAACCATCCATACAGAAGTTATTGCGCTACTCAGAGTAGAGCCACAGAAATGAGCACATCTGTGAAGAATCTAATTTAATCAATTGCTCTAACCGCACCCCATATAATGTCCTATACTTATACCTTTATACACACATATACACACCACCGACATTGTTGTTCTGTAATTTCAAAAGGCAAAAACTAATTTTATGACTCGTCAATCTTACATTTTCAACGCGATTTAAGACAGACAGAGTGCGGGTGGGGTGGGGTAGTTGCGGGCATGACGAAAACGATAGAAGTCGAGGAAGACAGTAGTTCTTTTGTCCTTGCACAGGATTTTTGTAAGAGGGATGATTGAAGAAGATGCGCATTTCAGATTAAAGCGGGGTTGCGTTCTCCCTATGTTCAAGTGACTCTGGTGTATAAGAAAAATACGAGGCTACACAAAATACAATATAGGGCTTCTTCTGCTATACCCCTTGAAATGGCCAATTCATTACAACATCTATCTTTCGAGTTTTTTTTGTTGTAGGTATTTTTTTTTTTTTTTTTTTTTTTTGAAAGACTTTTCTTATAAGGGCCGTGATCCTCAAACTTGAAGAAACCCTCTAAATTAAGAGTATAGGTATGTATAGTAGATATAAGTATAGAAAAAAATCCTACCAAAGAAAAAAAAAATTATAAGAAAATTGTATGAGGCAAATAGAAGGAGGCAAATGTATTTTCACGATAAAAATGATGAATGAGAGCATAAATTACATTTGTATAGTGATGGTGTAGCAGAGGGTTGGTGGTTGTTTATTTCTCTGTAAATGATTTCTTTTCTTTTATTTTATTTTTGTTTCGCAAAAAGTCGCCCATAAGAACTACCCTCTATCATATAGAAACCCACTAACAACCTATATGTGTATCTGTATAGTATAGTCTTTCGTTTTCTTGGAATGCTTTTGGTATAGAAATTCCAGAATATACCTACCCTACCTATATCTACTGCGATTCTGGATGTTTACAAGCGTCTCCCAGTAATGGGTGGGTGGATCGAAGTTGTTCCATAATGATATCCTTGTAAGATTTATTGGTTTCAGTTTTTTTATTATTATTTTTATTTTCTTGAATTTGTTGGTGCTTTTTTTTATTTTTTTTTTGCCGCCTTTGTAGGATATTCGTCATTTTTATACTGTGATAAAAAATGTGCCGTTATCTGCGAAAAACAAATATTTTAAAGTAGGTACCTACCTAACCTATAGGCATATTATTTTCATTTGCAATGCAAGGTAAGGTGTTTTGTTTCGTATGTGAAAACATAGCTTGACCTTAGAGATAAGTATGGATTTAATTATACAATCTTCTCATCAACCTTAATTATGTGGCATGGGATCAGCCGCGGTTCCAGTATTTCTGTT
>OX439483.1:391260038-391292684 GCA_949320155.1 Melangyna quadrimaculata
ATAGGAGAGCATTTGGCGGAGCTGGGCATCCGTCACAATACTTACTGTCGTAGTTGTTGGGATCAGCAGGTAAAAGGAAATAGTCTTTCATTTCCACACACACCACACGTCATGCTGATAAAGCAGATAGAGGTTACAGGGATTACTATATCCAAACGTGAGGATGCGTCAAGGGAGGATGCTCGTGGCAGTCATCTCCACTTACCTATACCAACGTTTGATATTTTTTTAAATTAATTGGGTAAATGTATTTTTAAATTAAGTAAGGCTTATTTCTTCCTTCGAGGAGGATTAAAAACGAAAACGTACGATAAATAAAGTGGTAGAAATAGTAACGGATCCTTTCCTTAGGGTTTAAACACTCGTATTTTTATTACTATACTCTGCCTACCTCCGTTGAAATAAAGAATACTATACCACTTAAGAAGACACGTTCAAAGGTTAGGTTGTTAAAGTAGCTACTATAATCTACTACACACTATATATTGGTTCATTGTGAAGACATGATTTATTGTTGCTCTATTATATTATTTTTAAATCGGGCTTTTTTTAGGCATTCAAAGTTTTTGAAACTCAAAATTTGAAGAAAAAATTGGAATTAAAAATAATAAATGTACTTAATGTGCTGGAGTGCTATACTAGCTTGCCGAAAACCTCCCCTTACCCCCCTTATGACGCTTCTAATAATTTTAAAATATATATGTACCATCTACTTTTTTTGGATTTCAGGAGGTTTTTTTTTGTACATTCTGACTGGTTTCAAATTCTTTTACTTGTCTGTTCAAGAAAGTTTTAGTTTCTTGCTTTGATTTTTCAAATGGAAATAACAAGAAAAATACTAAAAAAAAAATTACATATCATTTTCCACGAAAACTACAAAAGTCCTGGACTTGGTTATGCTCAAAAATATCATTTACATCATGTTAGGTACCTAAACAAGTATATAACTACCTATATGCTATGCGTACCTTACGTTCATGCAATTATTTTCGCAATTGCAACATAATGCCGTAGAGCGAAGCTAGCACATTCTACATTTAGCATGCAACTAGATTGACTTCATGCATCGCGCAATCTACTCAACAAGAAATGATTTATATTGCCCTGAATTTGCGTTTCTTATATATTTTGTTTTTGTTGTTGTTTTCGGCTTTGTATCCCAATGGCATAGGCAGGCAGTTCCTTGTTTATAAATGCCGCATGCAACTAGTGTGCCTGTAAGCGCATATACCTATGAGATAAACCGGGTATACATCTGTTTTTATAATATACTGATGCTGATGCAGTACGTACACAAAGCTGTCGACTGATGGTGGCGGGCGGCAACCGGCACCGATACCGACACATTTGCAAGCATAAGCAAACTCGCAACTATATTTCTTGATTTACACTTTCTAGTTTAAATCTGCATCTAAATGGCAATTTATCTCGCAGGGTTATGGAAACATCTTAAAATGCAGCAAAATGTGTTTTACTGACAGTGTAGTGTATCCGTCGTCGTCGTCCATATATCCATTCCATGCGAATGAAAAAGGAAAAAATCTCTCACATCAGACTTTAGAGATAGAGAGAGACGCAGACGGACGTAAATGTACACGCTAATTCAGTTGTAATGGCCGATGGTAATAATGCGTGTTGAAAAGGTGTTGAAAACGCAGGATAATAAATAATAACCAAGTTAATTCCTTATGTGTGCTGTCTGTGCAGTCAGAATAATGTGCGTGTGATTAAATCCATGGGAAACAAATAATTTGGGTACCTATAGAAGCTGTCGAAATCCTTTAGGCCATGTTGCACGCAAACGCTTTTCTGATTGAGTGTTGCAGGATCAATCTGATGTCTCGGTTATAAAGAAGACGAAGGTAGGTATATAGTTTTATTTATTATTTTTTTAATTTCGATAAGAATGGAAAAGAACAGGGACGAAGCGTCCATATATTGAGTGGAATGAGTGCTTCCGTTAAGCAATTCAAAAAATTATACGATTTTAGCAAAGAATTATTAATTCGAAACTGACCTAATCGAATTTCATTTAATCTCTTCTGTAAATTAATGAATTCTCATTATAAAAGTCATTCAGAAAAAAAATGTTAACTACAACTACAAAAGCTCATAATATCCCTTCAATCCCAAGCACTGGGAATGTACAATATCACTCCATTATAGATACACGCACGAAAGTGCTTGCTAACAAATATTTGGAATGCATATCGCCTATTCTCAACTCTCACACCATCTCATTGGAAGTAAATTTTTTCAATTTCTTGCCGTTTACATAAAAAGTGAAGAATGAATTGAGTGAATTCATTATGAAAATTTCAAAGAACAAAAGTAGAGCAGGTAAGGAGAGATATGAGTTGTTTTCTTTTTCTGACTGTAAATGAGTTCAGTTTCATTGTCAAAGGAGTAGAAAAGTTCATAACACCTTGTGTGTTCCGTGTTGTGTTTTTTTGTCTGTTTGTGTGCAAATCGCATTGTCAACACTGTTAATGTGTATTTATCAGAAAGTGGGTGGTGTTTCGTTTACGAATTTAAAGTTGAGGATTTGGTGAGTGTGCTATTAAAGCGAAATGATCTCGAGACAAAGAAATATTCTATGATCATAGATAAATTTGCTTAAAAAAAAAGAAGTAGGTATACATTTTATGTTCAAAACTTAACAACCTTTGAATTATATTATTAGTTTTTGCTTTTATAAATAATAAAGTCCCATTAAAGCGATATTATCTTGAATAAAGGACTTTTAATTTGAAGTTTAAAGTTGAGTGCTTCCGCTTCCAAAAAAGTCACGCCTCGTGCCTGGAAAACAACTAGGTACCAACTTCTTCATTTTACGCGATTGTCATGATCTCGAGGAGGACTACAACTCTCCCACTTAACTGCTTCACCTAAGATTTCACTTGTGGGGTTCGCTGGGTTGACCTCAGAAAACAACGACAGGCCTACCGGTTTTGGATTGTTCCATGTCTGAGGCCAACTAAATTCGGGCTGGCCACGAGACGAGAATCTAAGAGATTTTTGTAAGTAATTATTTCTTTTTCGTGACCTTTTTAAATAATAACCCATAATCTGAAACTCGTTTTTATGACTCGTATTCGACTACAGTCGTATGTTGGTATTCCAAAAGTCGTATATCCGACTTCACTTCTACAAATATTGAGAAACGGAAAACATCGCATACGACTGTTCATATTTTATCATTATTCCGAGCCTAGTATTTATTCGAATTAAAGTCGTATTTGTGTTGTTTATTCGTCGTGTGAAATCTTTTAAACGAGTTATATATTTTTGTCGGATAAAAAAGGACAAAAACATAGTGCATGCAATATGCATATAATGTAGATATTTTTTTAAATATTCCTGCTATTTGTTTTATCAACCTGCGAGGGTCACCGCAGCTTTAAGACCATCGAAATGCACTTTTAAAATGCACATACAAAATTAATGATGTAAAAGATCTCTTCTCCACTATATGCAATCAACCTGGCAGTGAGAGCGTGACTCTAAGAACAATTAAATGCAATATTAAAATGCAACACAAAACTGATAGATGCAAAACAGCTTTATACCGCTCCAAATTTCGTTTATGAAACTTTTATGTATCCGTGTTATTTACAGGAACGGTATAAAGCTCTTTTACATGTATCATTTTTGTATAGCATTTAAGTGGTCTTAGATCCACGTTGTCACTCTCATAGTAATAGCATGTATTTTGTTCAGGTATGTGTTATATCTAATAAATACAATAAAAATAAAATAAATACATGAAATACAATAACATACATCAATTTTTGTATCGCATTTTGACAGTGCATTTTAGCTTAAATTTGGACTTGTATAAAACGCTTATTTTTAATTTATTAGACCGTCTGTTAATTTGGAACCAAATATACAGTCTCGTCTCGGTTGCTTAAAAGGCACTCCCGTCTCGTCTCGGCCTCGTCATGTGAGACCGAGATCGAGGCCGAGACTTTTCTCGTCTCGTGGCCTAAGCTTAAAGCAGGTGTTTTGTTGCATTTTGTTTCATACAGGAGTTTTTGCGCCTGCCTTTCTTCCGCGATAGTGTTGAAACGTCTTGTGCTTTTACCTTTTGAACTGGGTTCTCATGGCATCTTCTTTGTACATGACAGTACCAGCTAAGTTGGTCATCCTGTATTTTGACCAAAATGGTATTTTTAACGTGTAGGTTTCATCGGATTCTCTCGCTTCTTATTTGATCACGCTTTGTCACTCCTGCTGTCATGCGAAGCATTTTCATTTCAGCTGCCGTCAATTTACTCTCATACTTCTTGTACATTTTCGAACACTTTGATCTGTATGTAAGCGCTGGGTGAACAACTGCCGTGTAGAGCTTTACTTTCAGCTAAGGGGGCAATTTTCGATTACAGAAGATGGCAGAGTTTTCCCGCCACTTCATCTACCTACGATATACGCCATGTTTGATGTCGTCATCACAAGATCCTTTACCTTCGCTATCGATCATTGATCCAAGATATTTAAACTTTTCGCACTTGGGAAGCACTCTTCCATTCAAATAGTTGTCCGGAATAGGCCTGTGTGGATCATAAAATGGACAGCATAGGTATTCGGTCTTTTTCGCGCTAATGCGGTGTCCATTTCCCTGCAGAACATCCACACATACATCAAGTGCTCGTTGCAAGGACACATGATCATCACATCGTCAGCAAAGAATAACTGATTCACTTTGAGACCCGTCACCTTATACTCAAGCAGAAAGTCAAGTATAGTAAAAATAAAGACCAAAGGACTCAAGACGCTTCCCTGGTGCACACCTTCTCTAATTGGGAACTCTTCGGTGATTCCTGCGGGACATCTTACCTTTGTTTTAACTTGGTCGTACAAGTCTATGATCATGTGCACGTAGACTTCCGGCACTCCTCATTGCCTAAGTGCAACCCATATCAGATCTCGTGGTTGTTTGTCGAACGCGTTTTCAAAATCAACCAATACAATATGCAAATCTCTTGATGAATCCCGAAATTTTTCCATTCTGATTCTTATACTCTGAATAGCATCTGTTGTTGATTTACCCGGAACAAACCCGCACTTGTCGTCAGACAGCCGATTTATTTTTCGTAGGGTTTCTTAACAAAGTCGAGTCATCCATTCTTACAACCCTTCAGCCAAATCCAGAATTATTGGTTTTCGTGACTCCGACCGAGTGAGTAACCCAACCGATGCTACACATTTCTGCAATCTAGGCCGATATATCATCGGAAATTCTAAGCCGAAAAAATCAGAAGACGGCTACTTTCTGAAACATTGGCACCTGCAGTGATGATCTTTTTAACAATCATCATAAGCAACTGATACCTCCCCCAAAAGTAAAAAACAGCCCCCTTTACAGGCCCATTTCGCTTCTGAACAACAACAGTAAAATACTGGAAGAAGAATGACTTCGGCTACTAATAGGTTCTGTAGCGAAAACTACATCGTCCCAGACATCTAGTTTGGCCTTAGGAAAAATCACTTGAGGCTGTATCATGCAGAAGTCATGAGGAAAGCATTCGACAGCATATGAATTGAAGCCCTTATCCATAAGCTTCACCTATTCCATTTACTTACGCCACTTAATAAAATTATTTTTCATTCCTTCCAGAAAATTCTACGTTCCACTGGGCTGCTGTAAATCACAAGTGAGAGACATCAAAAGCTGGAGTTGCCCAAGGTCCGAAGCTACATAGGTCCTACTCTACAGTCTGATAACAGCTGAACAGCGGATGCGGACATTTGCTGTATGTTATGTCTCCCTTACATATGCTACATAGATGTCTCCTCTGGTAGCCTTACACAAATCCGAGAATTACATCAAAAGACTCTACGCCGTCTACAAGAAATAAACACCTCCAAAATGGAGCTAATGTGCTTCAGGAGACCCAGTGGAAGTAGTCACCGTGCAGCCAAATGCAGAAACCTTGTTGTGAAACTTCCAGACTCATCTACCATAGCAGCCAAAAAGAACACGAAGTATACCTTTAGGCATCATCCACTTCAACGAGTTGTTCAACCCGCACTCACAATACATGCTCATAAAAGCCAACTGGGCTTTCCACAGGCTCCACCCACTGATGAGATGCAGCAACGGAAAAAGCCACAAGACGAAGATACTTATCTACAAGCAGCTCCTGCGGCCGGTCATTAACTATTCCTTACCAGTCTGGTTCTCCATCTCGAAGACGGCCATAAAGGAACTTCAAATGTTCGAAAGAAATTTACTAAGCATCCGTACCGGACAACATTTCGACCGGCAGTGAATGCGACATCACCGCAACGAGCGTCTTTACAGCGAGGCGAAAATCATCCCCTTGAATAGGTACATACTGCTTTCAGCAAAAGAGCTATTGGAACACACCAACAGTCACCCGAATCAACTGATCAGAAGGAGCACCGACAAACCAAGCCAAGATAGCTCAGTACGATGGAAATCCTTGGCGACATCATCACATTACGGACAACCAGCATCACATCCAAGCAGTTTCGTTCTACGCTGATACAGGTTATCAGCTAGCTTATCCACAGAGGCTAAATGCCAATGCCAACCCCCTTCCAAATTTTGAAGTTTTCATAACTGATATTTATTAATGAACTGAACCGGTTCTCAAAGTTACAATATTACATGAGTATGTTAATATACCTATCAATAGTTGTTAGCTAACCATTACTGTTTTGCGATTTTAAAACAAAAATTCCACACACACTTCATTCTCATTCAAACCAAACAGAAAAAAAAAACTTCAAACGAAATCGAATTTCCTCCTAAATCAGGGCTTTATACATTCACGGGCCATAATTTATTTGGCATTAGAGTTAAATCCCTTCCCCTGAACTTTCTATTCGTTAGATTTCCATTATAAACTGATGGTAGGTATATGTAGATATTTTTCTCTAAAACTATACACCATCTTCGTATGTATGTATGTCTTTTCGTTTAAGCGGATTTCATTCTCAAAAGTATAAATGCCACTTAAGTCTCGGTATATATAAGCGAACGAAGAAGGATCTGCTGGGGATTTTCTGAATATCAATGCAAAAGTAGAATTTTATATAAGATGAAAGAACTTTTTGCCCCTTTTGTGTTCTGCCTTAGTCTCGCCGCCATCCCGCAGCGAAGAGATTTATATCAAAGAATAGCTTCTCTATTTTAAAAGGACTTCGCTGAGTAAGCATCAATTTATTGGTCTTATGCACTCAGAAAAAAATGTATGTAGGTTTGTTAAAATCCACGAATATTTAATAATTTGATAACACTTTTATTTATAGACGTTGCGTAACCTTAGAGTGTAAAAAGTTATAAATAAATACTTTTTTGCAAAATACACTCTAAATTATATTCGCATTCGTAAAAGAAAGAAGTGACTTTAAGGGCCAGTTTCACAGTGAACACTTACCGGAATAAGTTGCACTTAAGTTTTGCATATTGGTAATTTTGCGTAATTTTCGCAGTCTGAGTAAGTGACACTTAAGTGCCCATCTCCGGATTAATTAAGTGCAATTTATTCAGGTAAGTATGAACTGCGAAAATTGGGGCATAGAAACATGTTTTAAAGGGCAAGTTTTAACGAAAAATTATATTTGCCAAATTTGAACAATATGTAAAAGTAGGTACTTATACATACATACCTACGAAGCTAAAATTTTCATGATATCATTATTTCAAAAAATCACCAAAATTTGAAAATACCGGTTTTTTTCCGATTCATAAAAATAAATTTAAAAAAACTGAAATTTAGAAAGAAAAAACTAATAACTTTTATCTATAAAGGCTCTCCCAAACCAATGCGAAACATTCGTTGCGGCGAAAAAACATTCGTCAGTCAAAATTATTTCATATGTTTCTCCGCCACGTTGGTTTGGGCACTCTCATATATCACCATGTAAATAAATTTTGACATGCGAATGTTTTTTCGCCGCAACGAATGTTCCGCATTGGTTTGGGAGAGCCTTAAGGGGTTACTATTTTACAAACTTTGTATTCAAATGTTTTAAAACATTTGAATTAACCGAATTCTCGTGAAAAACGAGAATTTTCGATTTGTTTATTGTGTGGAATGAATGCTTCCATCAAAAAAGTTTTTTCCTTTCCGTTTGACGAATGTGGTTGGAATAATTGTGAACTAGAGAAGAGAGAAGTATTTTATATCATTGTAATCGTTGTAAGATGAATAAAAAACAAAGTGGATCAAAATTATAGTTCACTACAAAATGATATTTGTCTCAATTTTATTTGAATGAAACTCGAATTTGTTGCAAGAAATTGTCCTGGAGTGACTAATGATCGGTATGGCATGGCAGCCGTAAAATAGCTATAATTCCGGCCTAAAACAAAAGATAGTATAAGCCAACTTTAGCGGTTGTTAAACATTCAATATTAATGTATTCGGCCAGCACGCATGACAATTTTGTTTGTTATTTTAACAACTGACTTATGTTCACCTACCCACACTTTAAAATATTGAAATAAATACAAAATAGCAAAACAAATTCACGGATAGCTACGTTGATTTCATTCGTATTCGTAAAAATTCTGTCTGTGACTTTGAAACAACAAAAAAATATGGAAATATAACGCCGTTAATTAATTTTTTTTTCTTTTTTTTTTTTTTGCTTTACCTTCACAACAATAATGTCTGTCTGTCAGCCTAATTTTTTTTATTTATAAAGAAGGCCTTTTCAGTTTAGACAATTTTCAATTTACAAAATTTAAAAAAATATGTTTTGGATTTAAAAAAAATATTGATTTTTTTTTTTAATTCTATATCTTAAAAAGGGTTAAGGACTTTTTTTTTAGTTATTTTTGTGCAGAATTATGTTTTAATAAATACTAAAAGTTGGCATACCAGATTTTATTTTATAAAACTGCTTTAATTATTCTTGTTTATTTTTATAAATTCACATTTATCAAACAAATCAGAGAGCAAACTTTTTTTTGAGCCCTATGTATGTATGTATTTGAAATAGCCCGTAGCGTAATGGTGAGTGCGTTCGACTGTCACGCTGGAGGTCTGGGATCGCTTCCCAGCCTCGTCCACCTAAAAACTAAAAAAGTTTTTTTTCAGGGCTACTGCCTCTTGCGAGGAATTGACAAATCCTCCAAGAGTATCACTTGTCACTAATAAGTGCTTCTCGTCTAGCCGTTCGGATTCGGCATAAAATTGTAGGTCCCTTCCATTCCTGTCGAAAGGCATACACAGGAATGGTTGCGAGTTGTTAGTCACTAGGCCCTGGTTCTTCATGAGCCGTTGTGCCACCCGATTTTTATTTTATGTATGTATGTATTTAAAATGGTTTTTTAGCCAATTAGATAATAATTTTATGAACAATTACATGATAATTATTTATATTTATGTCGATCACAGAATCTGCAAAATTTTATTTATTTTATTAAATGTCCCGCTTTGGCCAGAATGAGGCAAAAATCTTTTGGGAAGCCCTTTTTTGACGACCTTAACGAACTTTCCGGAACGAAGATCAAAGATTTGACTTCTTTCCTCAACGCGACGAAATGGATCTAGGATTTATTTCGGTTTCCTTTTGCACCATTTTCTTCCTCAAAGTCCTATGACTTAGGACTATGACTGAGTTGGCACAGTGTTGATGGTTTTTAGTTGTAAGCTTTGGTCCTATCGTGTGTTTTTTCCTTTGTCCAAATCAATATTGGGTTTTAACTGATGTCTAAATCCAATAAAAGTATCTGGTCATACAGGCGGGTGGTACTTTCCCTGGCAACCACAAGTCATGTCGTGTAAGCAGACGGAGGTGTACAGAGATTACCATATCCGAGTGTGAGACTAGATGATCACCCCAAGGATCAGATCGTATGCGTCCTGGGAAATCAGCAAATTGCTTAGCGTAGCATACTGCTGCCGAAATCGGGCGTAGGCGATGATCCGTTGGGAGGTCTATCACCAAATACCTTCATTTTCTTAAAGAAATTGTTCCTTTAATTCATAGGTCAAACGAGTTATGGTATCAAAATGGCGCAGTTAATTGGGTCATCGAGCGAGGAAGCTTGTGAACGCTATCTCTACCTACCTACCTGACCCGATCCGCAACGATTTTGAAATATCAAAAGCTATACGGAATGCGAATGGACTTTTCCAGACCGGGACAAATCGGGACATTAAAAAAAATATGTTTACAAATCTTAAAAGCAAGGGCTCAAAATTTTAATTAATTAAGTACGATGTTAAATCATTTTTAATTAATAAAATGTAAAACGAATCGTACTATCTCATAACATTACACTTTACTTAAATTAAAATCTATTTTGTTTATTTAGTATCGTACTGAATCCATATGACACCTCTTAACGTTTCTAAATGTCAGAATATAGTATGTTTGTGAGTTTATTGCACGAGCGGCAGTTTTTGGACGTGTTCTACAAGTGCTAAAATATTTAACATTTAGAAAATTTTACTAAACTGTATTAAAATTAGAACAGTTATTAGTAGTATCATGCTTAACCCTTACTATTAGGCTGTTTAAAATGTTGGCTAATATTTTTTGACTTCTTTAGTTTGCACAAAAATCCGAAGCATTTATTTCTGTTCGTCGATTTTTTTTGGCAAAAAATTTAGCACTGTTATAAAAACTGTTCTAAGTATTACATGTACGAAGTTTTATCAAAACCGTTACAGCCGTACATTTAGAAAACTTGATAAAACCGAAATTTTTCTAAGATCGTTCTATCCAGATACGCTAAAACAAAGAATTGAATCTCACTCATAGGAATAACATAAAATGTTTAACACCGAATTTAAAGCAAACCCACTAATGCGCTAAGGCTCTAGCTCGATATATTTAAATCGGGACGCACAGACAAACAAACCAACGGACGTCATTTGTCGAAAATCAGATTTTGGACTTATACATTATCGTATTGTTAGTTTTGATTAAAACCTCGAATTTATTTTTTGACACAAAACCAATAATTACCCTATATTATGTATATAGCAAGTTAAAGTGGAAAGTCGGAACAAAAACATTTTGTAAATCGGGACAGATATCGGGACAGGATACAAATATCCCGCCAAAATCGGGACGTCTGGCAGCCCTACACATCTGCAATTCTCTACAGGAGGTTCTAATAAAAGAAACTGAACAAAATTGTCGGAAGACATCCGCAGACCATTAATCGCATTCTGTAATTGGGGTTATTTAAAATTTTTTTTTGGACTTAATTTAGACATAGGTGGTTAATGTTAAAGCGGTAGCAGCAATTTCTAGATTCCACTTCATGGACTCGGGGGGGCAACATTTCTGGAATGCAAGAAGTATGCTGATTTCAAAGAAAAATCTATTGTTTTTTGTAGATTTTTTTGTTTATTTCATCACATGTGACGTTTTGTGTCCGTAGATACTTGACATGACAGCAAAAAAATTTAAATAAATTACAAAACCACATGTTTTATTTAATTTTTAATCAATTCATGACGAAGCTTAGATGTAGATCAGACACCGTTACTCCAAGTCTTATAAATTCACTGAAAAGTGTAATTTTCGTCAAGGGTCTACGTCTGTTGGTTGATTTTGCCAGACCGTACGAGGCGTGTCTTTGGTTTTGTTTTATGTCATAACCAATAAAGTAAATAGTAAAATTTTAAATGAGCGTCGAAGATTAGGGCTGGCCACGAGACGAGAATAGTCACGGTCTCACTCTGGCTCTCGAATGACGGGACCACGACGACACGAGACTGCCTTTTAAGCATCCGAGACGAGACTGTGTATTTGGACCGAAATTTACAGAGAGCCTAATAAATTGAAAAATCGAATTCCAGTTAAATATTTATTTTCGTCTGCACTTAAACTAATGGGTGGTTTAATTTAAAGGGCGATGTGAACCACACCTAAACGTAAAGTTTTTTTCTACATTTCATTTGATATTTCTCAACTTCAGACTAACTCAATTTGAACCATGGAAAGATACTTTATCATACTTTATCAAGCGTCCTCAAAGGTCAGAATGGTGGCAAGAAATGGCAACAGTGGATGATCAATTTTCGAAGAAAATCATCTTCAGTGATGAGGTATATTTTAACGTCAGTGGATTCGTCAATAAGCAGAATTTCCGCATTTGGGTGAATGATAACCCAATAGAGAGTGTCGGAAAACCAATGCACCTAAAACGAGTGACTGGTTGGTGCGGTTTATGGACTGGCGGCATCATCGAGCTGTATTTTTTTCCAAAGTGAGGCCGGTCAGGCAGTTTACAGTGAATGGTGTTTGCTATCGAGAGATGATAACGAACTTTTTATGACCCGAATTGGAAGATATGGATGTGGACGATATGTGGTTTCAACAGGACGGTGCCACTTTCCACACATCTAGCGAAACAATGGCTCTTTTGCGCGACAAATTCAATGCCCGGGTTATCTCACGTGGTTGCGATGTCAATTTGCCACCAAGATCATGTGATTTGACACCGTTGGAAATTCTTTCTTTGGAGTTTTTTTTGAAAGAAAAGATGTACGCCAGCAACAATAAAGGATTTAAAGGACGAGATGATTCGGCACATTAACGGCATAGAACCTGAATTATGCCTCAGCGTCATCTAAAATTTGGACCATCGGATGGAGGTGTGCCGCCGAGGTTGCGGCGACCATTTGGCCGATATTTTGTTCCATACATAATTGAACCATACCAATATTATCATAATAAAAAGAAATGACAATAATTTCCTAAATAATTTTTGTTTTATTTAAAATCAACATCGGCCCTTAAGATTTAACCACCCTTTATATGGGGGACAAATAAAATTTTGATGTACCGAAAATATTTCGTTCAAATAATTAACAGGTTGGCCGGAAATCTAATTTTTCCGAGACCAAGACGAGACTGCAAATTCAAATCTTCTCACGAACCGAGACCGAGACGAGACTGAACATTTTTTATTTTAACGAGACCAAGATGAGACTTACAAAAGTCTCGCCGAGTCTCGTCTCGTGGCCAGCCCAAACCGTCGAATGTACTTATTGATAAACAGCAATAATAAAGGGCGAGAGTGCACCATAATGACCTTATGAAGTTTGCATATAAAAAGAGCACCATATTTGCCCCAACAGCAAATAAGCCACATAACAAAAAATACGTGATCAAGAAAACATTTAGAGCCAAATTTATAAACGTGTAATAGGGAAGGGTTAACCTTATTCCATATACTAAGTAGGGTAGGGCGGGGATAGTTATGGCCCATAGGGCAAGTTGGACCACGCGAATTACTCGCAAAATAAAAGTTCTACACGAACATGATTAATCACCGAATGAAGTAACCACACACCGATTTGTATTTTTGTAGTGCCAAAGTAAAAAAAGAAAAAACGTGCGAGTCTCACAACAAGTTATAGTATTTTCTTGAGCCCTATTAATATATTTTAATATTCTGTGATTAAAATTTGAATGTTTTCAGTGGTTTTTATTTATTGACGCAATATGTGCATCAAACTGGGTGTGGGGTAAGTTGGACCGGTAGTGGTCCAACTTACCCCGCTGTGTTAAAAATGCATGCTTTATATTTGGTTTAAAGGTTGAAAGGCTTAAAAACTGGACCTGTCATATTTATTTGCATTAATTACAAAAATTACTATATGTAAATCTACTATAATATCTTACATATTATTTTTTTATATCCTATTTTATCCAAGAAGAGGTTTTTGTTTTAATTCGATAATTTATTTTTTGCTTTTTGTCTACTCCAAAGTTGTTATTAATTTTCAAGTAAAGTTTATTTAAAATAAAATTCAATTTCTAATAAATAATGGCTTTGTTCTAATTTTTAGACATCATGGTTCCACTTTTTTGGCCCATGGGCCAACTAACCCCTCCTACTGGTCCAACTCACCCCGCTAGTCGGGCAGGTTGGACCACTTGGATTTGGTGCTCTTGAGGCTATATAATTCTTCTGCTGTTGCAAATTTAGAAGCCAAAAGTCCATTCTTTTAATTGATAGAGTTGTAATGAGCGTTTTTTAGTAATAGATACGGCTGTTGAAAAAAAAAATGGTCTTCTGCCGTTATATATTAATATCTACAACAAGTGAACAAAGCCAAAATTATTCTCTTCACTTCACTGCAGGTACTTATCGAGTAGTTACTAACTAACACATTCAAGGAAGACATAAGTTGTTTTTTCATAATTTTCTTAAGTGGATTGGAAGTGTTTTCTTTTTTTGTTTCATTTCAATAGTAGATAAATTAATGATGAACCAACCAGCTACCTATAGTATTATATTATGTATGGCATGACATGAATTCTAATTACAAAGTTACATTAAATTTTAAATTTCAAAAAAATTTAAATTTTTCTCAGTGTACCTAAACTACATATATACATATCTATGTAAATCTCTGCATATCATGTTGATAACAATAATGATACCGTATGTTTCTAAAAATTATAACATCTTGCACCTCGTTATTTTGTGCTTTATTCCCAAATAATTATTATAAATTTCGAAAAAAGTTGAATCTCACTCAAGTGGTTGTTGAACATTCAAATATTCATTTCATTTTTATCTGTCACATAAAAAGATGGAACTTACCACACATCAAGCAATAAGTTACCTATACTCGTATACCTATAGACAGGATGTTGGCTTACGACAGTCGATAATCCATCTCCTCTATAATAAATTATGATCGAACATGATTCAAAATCATTGAACACATATTAAGTAACACTCTTCAGATTGGCCGGGCGGCTGCGTGCGGTGCATCAGCAGTTTGTACCATAATATTCAAAGTGGAGATGCTGAATGGAAGCAAACAAGCAAGCCAACCACTTATCACTAATTCAGTACGCGGCCGGCCCCATTAGAGTTGTCAAAAGTTAAATGCCTCAATATTAATGGCTACCGGGTATAAAAGATGGAAATTAAGGAACTTATCTGAAATTGTAATTGGATGGTGCAGCAGTGGCGCGGCGAGTTATGTAAAATGGATGGACGCGTATCTTTATCTTTTGGATATGAGGTCGTTGGCAAAGGTCTTTGAAACTACGTTATTGAGTGAAGTATTTTCTTTTCATGTTCTCAATATGTATCAATGCAATGGTGCGCAATCATTTCGTGATACCTATATGGCTGTTGGTATTTTTTTTTTACAAACACTTGATGAAATAATTAAAAATTAGGATTTAAAGACTGAAGTTCTTTTATGACTATGATGGGTATAACAACCGCTTTTGAGGGAAGTTTTTTAAAAGTTTAGGTATTTAGTATTGGGGTCTCATCTAACGGTGAAAATTCTGGTATTTCAAATAATGTATTTCAAATTACTGTAATTAAAAATTCTGATATGGAGAAAACTCTGTATTTAAATTTTTTCAAAATTCAGATTTTTTTTTTCAAATGTTAAAGTGCTCGCACCTTTTATTATTTTATTAGTCCAGTATGAACTACTTGAAGATAAAAGTCCGTTGGATGAAGTGCATTTTCGTTTAAGTCGTTATGCCAAAAAGGAAAACTGTATACATAGGTATAGAATGTGGATGTGGTGCTCCGAAAATCCAAGAATAACACACCAGTATTAGTATCATTACGTTCCATTCATCTAGATACATTGCTTGGTGAAGTGTTAAGGCCTTTATTTCTTCGAGATTGAGAACGAACACCAAAAAACGATTTCATGGGACTCCTTACAGACAATTTCTTTCGGAAAACAGCGGATCAGCATCCTAATTTGAGTTTCCAAAAAGATGAAGCGACTGCGCATACAGGGACAGGGAAATAACTCCCCGGGATCTAAATCCACTGAGGGACTTTTTTCTCACTTAATAGGAACTAAATCAACTTTAACAAATAAAATCAAAGAAAAAAATCATTTGTTCTGTAATTTTTTTTTCTACATTTTTTGCTGTGAGGAAGTTTGAAGTCGGACAGCTATAATCCCAAGAGATTGCCAGGTTCTTCTCCGATCGACTCTCGAAGAACCTCTTAAGAGGTCTTATGCCGGCAGCATCAAGTATTGTTAACCAGTGGCAACATTGCCAGGAAGCCATCAGAGATGCCGCATCTGCAGTGCTGGGTTTCACTCGACCACCACAACGAAACACATGGTTTGAAGATGAGTACCGGAAAACATATGCTGCGTATTAGCAGGAGACACACAAAGCGTCTCTGCACAGAAGGCCAAGAGCTGCTCGCTAGATCAGGAGAGGAGAGAAATACAGCAGCATCTCAGAAAGAGAGATAAGCATGCGATCGAGAAAATTGGGGATATCATAACAAGAATGAGATTCAGAAGTCAAAAATTAAAAAAAAGCTCCCAGGGTTACAAGGCTTGAACTGAAGCCTGCAAGGGCGAGCAAGTAGTAGATTTGCAGACGATGAGGCTGAGAATATGGAAAGATCATTTCTGTAGACAAAATAACAACGACGAATGATCTAATTCCCCTGTCACGCAGATTTCACCATTCATCCAAGACAATGTAGCTCAACATTTCAGTGTACCTGACCTTGCAGGCGCGAACGCAGGAAAAAATTTCGGGGGGGGGGGGGTTTAAACTGAAAACTCAAAAATTAAGAGTGAAATTGTATGGCGAGGAAGTTAAATTCATACAATTCGGGGGGGGAGGGGTTGGTTTGAACCCCCCAAAACCCACCCCAGCGTTCGCGCCTGTGACCTTGACTAAGTGCAGATAGCAATAAGCTAAGGTCCAACAAAGCCACGGGAGCCGACGGCCTGGCTGCTGAGCTATTCAAAGCAGCGGGCGATGACTTTGTAAGGATTATGTACAAGCTCATCTATAAAAAAATGGCCGGAGGAAAGCTTGCCGATGAATGGAATCTTAGCAATGTTTGCCCGATCCTCAAGAAAGGAGATTTTTTAAACTCCGCCCACTAGAGAGGAATCAGTCTCCTTATCATCGCCTACAAGATCTTCTCTGCCGTGTGATGTGAACGCCTGAAGCCGTTCGTCAACAGCCTGATAGGTCCATATCAGTGTGGCTTCAGGTCAGGAAAGCCTTCCACATCGACCAAATTTTCACACTACGACTGATCTTGGCTATAACGTTGAGGTAGTTAAGGATTTGTCTAGCATCAACTCAGACAACAATACCAGAACTGAGATCAACGAAGCAGAGCTAGCTGGAGTCTCCAGCGAAGGCTTGTTGGTTGAGGCCCTGGTCCACACTAGACTGTAGCGCCAACGTAAGTAAGTTAGTGTAACAACGACGTGATGTGCAATCTTTTGCAGTTTTCATTAGTATAAGTCTGTTAAAACAGCACTTGCTACACAAAGCATTAAAAAAGGCCATAAACCCGATTTCGAAGGCGTAATAATTATTCAAACGGAAAGGCATGCTTCAAATAGCTACACCCTGGTAACAATTTCATTATAACTAGCGACAACACTATGAATAGAGACACCAGACACGCAAACTATTTCAGCCGTATGCTGCTCCTCGCTCCCTCAAACAACACCTAATAAAAACCATGGGATCCTGAGGTAATTTTAAGTCGAAAAAGTTAAGAGGTAATATTAAGTTTTTCTACTTAAAATTACCTCAGGAACTCATATAGTTTTCTTCTGGGCGGGTGACTAGTTTATATTTCAATCAATTTTAATAACCTTCCATGAATGTTTATAAGCTCAAAATTCTATAATATCTACCTTAACAATAAACTATCCTTTTCTTTTACAATCAAACGTTCTTGCATTATTCGTACTATCAAGCGATTAAATTCAAAACAATAAACCAGATCGACCACAATATAATCAACCAATCCCCAGCAGCCTTATTCACCCAGCTGTCATTCGACTATGCAATAAATTTATCTTATGAACTCCTTTATTGTTTACCAACAGAGTGCCTGATGGACATAACAAAGGCTATGTACCTTCCTACTAAGAGCTAAATATTTACAAAAAATGTTCATCCTTGCCGCTAATTTCTTAACTTCTTATCCATTAATTATTTCCATTTTAATCGAATTAAATTCGCATTTTTTCAATCCAAGGGTGGTTTAAATTTTTTTTGCCCAGTTTTTGCCTTAAGGGCGCACTCATCGAAAAGTCGATTGGAACCTTTTTTTTTTTCTCAAGTGAGCGCAAGGTAATTACAATTTAGGGCATTTGCATTTTCTGTGCGATTGTCCTTTTTTTCTCTATAGACCTTACAGAATCGACGAGGCTTGCCTAAGAAGTTTTTGTATAATATTATTTGCCTCTGTTTCTTCTTCATTAGATGCTTAATATGCCTATCTTAAGAGCCTGCGGGTGTTTGTGTGTGTGTGCGGAACTGTGGGACTGATGTAAAATATTCTTCCTTTTTTGCGAATTATACCTACTTCTTGTTCTTCTTTTGCTGCTCGTCTAGTTTTATTTATGCTTCGCTTTGCTTTTTTTCGCATGGGACACCGCCATTCATCCATCTTTGCACTGGTTACCCAATACTGGTCGAGAGCAAACGGCAGAATCGTAAGGGTTGGTTGGAATCGGTTTGGTTTGGTTGGTGGGATTCTTCTCTCTGGTTTTCTTTCATTATTTTCCATGGGAGTAAGTACCTTACCTACCCTTCGTTTTGCTTGGTACCATCAAACGTATATCTACCTCGATCTGCCATTAGTCTCCTCTGGCTATAGTGGTGGTGGCGGCGGCAGCGGTGGCGGCGATGGTGAGGCTATGGTATTTTCCATTGCCGATGCTGCTTCTGCTATACTTCTGCTGCCTCAGTATAATACTGCTACTCTGCCTTATACCATCAGCATCAGGCAGGATTTAACTCTCTCTCTCTCTCTCTTTCGACCGCCATCATACCACTTGAAATTTATTTCGCACACCACCAATTCAGGGTCGGTGGCCATAAATCAAGGCTGCAGCAGTACAGAACATCCCGGGCATAAAGTGTAGCAAGTTTTTCGCGCGAGCTGCTGTTTTGTGACTAACTGTGTGTCTACCCTGGGAAGATAGATGGAAATACACTAAACGAACATACACACGCACTTATATAGCTAACAGTCGACTCTATACTTGCATAGTGTTCCAATGTGGTATAAGAGGGTAGTAGAAGTAGATATATCACTGCGAGAGTCAAACTGCTGCCACACTGGTACCACGGATGCTGTTGTTGCTACTCATGCTGATGCTGCTGCTACTGCTTCCATTTTTAGTGCTTACATAAAGTTTATATGGTACCTATAGTGGGAGTTTGTAGTAATTCAATAGCAACCCATCTCCATCATGTTTCGGAAAATCCACCCTTATCACAGAATATAGTGTACCACAGAAATATCTATACCTATAGTTGCTGATGACTATGCACTATCTAATAGACAACAATTTTAGCTGGTAGGTACCTATTAGTTTAGGAAAAAAAAACACTTTTTTCAATGCCTTCATAGCTTCTACCTAGAATCGTTGAGGAATAAAAGTCAAAATACGTGCTCATAACTCATTTAACTGACCTCTGACACAAAGAAATACAAAATTAATAAGTTAAGCCAGTCAGTAAAGGTTTTTATCTTTTAAAAATAATTTAATCAAACTCAAGGAATCTGCTATTGGAATTGGTTCATGAAGCTGGATTATCCCAGAGAGTTCAAAAAATGCCGGGACTTTAGATAGAGTAGTGTGCTTCAGCCGCCATTTCAAAAACCACCTTATATTTTGGAAAATTCAACTACTATCTGAAATCAATTGTTCTATTTCCCAGTCTTATTTGTAACAGGTGACTGTTGCTCATACTAGGTTCCTATATTGATGCAAAGATGTTTACAAAAATAAAAATAACTCAACCGTATTTTACCTACGATAAAACTGCTATGTGTTCGAACGCAGAATCATCCCGAAACACACCGTAACAACCGATTTCTGGTTTGGTTTGGTAAGGCCTGAGGTAAGGCCGCCAAATGCTTATATCCACAGCACATTTAATTAAATTCATTTTGCTAATGTATACCTACCTACAACTACACCTACTACATACATTCGCGCTTTAGTACAAACAAAATAGCTTCAACAAAATATTCCTCATTTTACGTTTAGTTGAAATTTTGAGGATTCAACGCGGAAAAAAATGCATTTGAAACTGGAAAAACCGCACATGTACCGCAACTGAATTCCAAAACCAATGCCGACTTTTACTCTGTTTCATCATAACCACTAAGCTGACCTACAATGCGGTTCACAAAGTTAGACATCCTAAATTTTGTTAGCAGATAAGTGCAACATGAAATACAAACAAAGGTTCAGGTATTTGAATATCTAACAAAATATTGGATACCATCACTTGAAAATTTCAATGATGACTGGTCCCGAAGTCAAAAGTCCCGAATTTGACTTTCGGGACTTATGTCTCACAATAGTGGGTCATAATCCCGGATCTGAATTTTTATTTCATCTCTTATGGAAGAAGAGTCCTGAATGAAACAATGTTGTAAATTATGTCTTAAACGAAATTATTAAATTTTAGTCTTAGAAAGATAGGATCGGACCGGGAACAAATTAATTCATAAAATGTTATTGCTAGTATCGACGCCGAATTTTATCTTCTAAATGAAGCATTTATACCAATTTTTATTAAAATCACATTATTTTAAAATGGCTTTGGGTACTTGTTGTATGTACTTTAAAAAAAATTGATCATCCCATAAAAATGACATTAACTTTCTACAGAATACATGTATCTTTTCAGTTTCGGTCTGTTTAGAATCAGCGTTGAAAAGCACTCTAAAAACATGTGTCATATGATTAGATTGTATTATAACAAATTTTTCAGCTTGATAAAATCCCGCCTCCCTCCCCTCTCCAAAATGCGTCTATACAAAAAGCTAATCCGGGAATTTTGGGGGACTTTGGATAATATTGTTGAGGATAAAATTCTGTGTCGATACCTGTAATAAAATTTAATGAACTAATTTGTTCCTAATAAACTATTAAAAATATACAAACAAAAATTCTTCATTGCACTGAATTAAAAACGCTTTTCATATTGATAATTTTGCTCATCAAATTGATGAGCAAAAAATCAATAAAATTTTTGATTCATCAATTTTAATCGTATTCAATACCGCGAACGTCATGTTGATTATATCAACGATAATCGTATTGACAACCACAAACATCGTATTGACAAATGCGGTTGTCATATTGACAACCACGATCGTCATATTGATCACCGCTATTGTCATATAGAAAACCACGTTTGCCAATATGATGATTGCTGTTGTCAATATGATCGCGGTTTTCAATAAGCCCTCCGTGTTTTTACGTTTTTTTCTGATATCCACGATTTTCTCAAACAAATAATGGAATATGGAAAATTATGGATGAATTAAATGCTGGTCAGAAAAATAAGAACTTTACAGGAATGGAATAATAAAATAAAGGAAAACTTATGTTAGTGATAAAAAATCTGACATTAAAAAAAAACATAGACAAATAGGAAAATAAGATATAACATTAAAAAAAAAAAAAAAAAAAAATAATAAGGCCGTGTGTCAATTGCGTTAAAAGTGCGTTAAATTTGATCCCATGGCTAAATTTTGACATTACTGAGGTGAATACAGACGTCAAAATTTAACCTGCTCGCTTAAATTTTAACAAGTGGATAAATTTAGACGTTTGTATTAAGCTTCTTGTACATTACTTAAACCATCGACCTATTATACCTGGACTGCTAGGAGCAAATATCACGACGGTTCCCTTTATTAAAAAAAAATCGATACACCAGCGGCAATTTAAAAACGACTTGGGCCCAATTTATTTACTCAAAGTTGAAAATAACTTTGGGATTTTTACAGTCAACTTGAGAAATAGTATTTATTCACTCGTAGTTGACGTTTTCAACTTTTGATTTTCAACTCTAGAGTTGATCAACAAATCAGTTAGCGATTAACTTTGGAATTTTCATCATCTTTTGACATCGAAAAGAAAAAATTCTTAAAATAAATAATAATTAAATAAAAATAGAGCTTTGTTTTAATTGAAATAATAAAATAAAAAATGTTTCGTGCAAATAACCTACTTCTGAGAGAATTGGGCGTCATCTTATTGGAGCAGAGATAATATAAGGCGGCAATATAAAATGCTTCCCCGTGTTGGTATCGATAAATAGGACGACTAGGATTTCATTTATCGTTCTCGCCTCTCAAAAGCAACGACAATTATGTGTTTTTTTTATTAAATAAAGGATTCATTGTCTTTTGACTAAAGACATAACGGAAAATATCGGTTCGAAAAAACAAAAACAGGTTCTCGTTCGATCACCGAAATTAAGCATCTTCGGGCGTGGTTAGTACTAAGATGGGGACCGCATGAGCATTGAGTTTTTTGTCATGGTATTCTTTTGACTCCACGCTTCAGATGGAATGAAAAATCCATTCTAATTATTGGGAATAAATAAAAAATCGGCAATAATGGTTTATCCCGAGTATTTTATTGAATAAGGAAACACAAAATTCTTATGCTTAACAAATGAGAATGACGATCGACTAGCAGTCCAGGTATACTAGTTTCATGACTGCCACTATCAATATGCAATTTCCGTGTTCAAGATCGTATCCAAAGCTATTTAAATAGATTCGTTCTGAAAAAAAGCTGTTGCAACAACAAATCAAGGTATCCACCGTCTCGTATAAGTTCCTTAACGCAAGGAACGTAGATGGGAAATGTATGTTTTAAAAAATTCCATTTAACGCAATTGTCACAGCATCACCCTTAAATTTTATTAAACGCTATAAAAACGGATCAAAGCTAACCAAAATTGTATCGCAATTGACACACGGCCTAAAGAAGGAAGCTTTAAAGAAAAGGAAATGGATGAAAATTAATTTTATTAAAATAAGCTGGAAAAGAAAACATATGAAATTCAAAAGAATATGGTTTATTATAAAATCAAAAAAATAAAATTAGGCAGAAAGCCATAACCTTACACCGACACGCTTAACTCAACTGTTCAACAACACTGAAACCTAAAAAAAGAAATTGGAACCCATTCCGAATGACGCGCTGTACTCGAAATTAAAAATAAAAACTGGAGAATATTTTGTTACGCCGTTTTATTTGTGCTCAAACGTTTGTCTGGATGATCGTGATTGTCAATACGATAACTGCAAAGAGGTGATCAGCATATTGACAATTAGAGTGTTGTTAATGAAAACTTTTACAACGTTATTTGTTTGTCTTAAGATTTACCGTTTTTCTTTGTTCTCGCAATTTATTTGGGTTTTCATATTGAAAATCACGATGCTCAATATGACAACTGTAGATAAACGATCATCGTATTGACAATCGATATCATCATATTGACAATCCCGGTCATCATATTGATAATTGCAAATTGACAACTTAAAATTTTAATATTAACAATCGCGATCATCAAATGTGAGAAACAAGTTGTCATATTGACAAAATTGTTTATCAATGTGACAATTTTTAGTTAAAAAACCAGCGATTGTCAATATGACAACCGATATTTTTTTCTGTTGATCAAAACAAAACTGAAAAATTAAATTATTAAAAAAAGGTAGGTGTATACCAGGGACTGTTTTAAGTGGTATTTGTTATGTTTTCTGGTAGTTGTTATTTCAAATTGGTAGCCCTAAATCACGTTTCTGGTAGTTATTATTAAACACTTCACCCCTTCTTCGACCAGTTCAACACAAAGTTCTTCTACGAATGTCAATTTTCAATCACAGTGTAGGTCCAAATAGTTTCTGCCTATTTTAGTTTCGAATGATTTTTTACTATTCATACCTATTTGTTAGGATATAAGCACAGAAAACATGTTCAACTTCTATCTGAACTCAAAATTTTAAACGGATATAATCTATTACCTGCACAGAAAAAGCGTACTTGGTTGTGTTGCCTCAACGACTTTACATGCAATTTCAATTGAAAGTCAAACAGAAACCTATATTTTTGAGCGCCATATTTATGATTTTTCAACAGTTTTTTATTTCAATTACTCAACTGCGATAAAAAAATTGGTAAGCAAGTAAATCAAACAAATTTCAGAATCAGCCTTTTGTCACCAAAAGTGAGGAATTTGTAGAAAAAGTTCAAATTTTAATTACAAAAATATTGATTTGGCATCACTTTTAGCTAGAATGTCTAGGAAAAAAACTATTTAAATCGAATCGAACATTTTATGTATAATTTTGTTCAATAATGATTTGTTCTGAAGTTTTGAATTTTTCTTAAAACAGTCCCTGGTGTATACATATTGTACATATGTTTTTTTTTTTATCTGGGGACAAAATGGGCCCAGTAATTCATTTTTTTTTTGTAGCTGTGGCCGTTTCCTTTAATTTAGAAAAGCAACTACTAAACATCTTATAATGCATACAAAGTTCTATTAGTATATTTGGGGGGTTTTGAAGCAGATGCTGCACTTCAATGATTAATTTGTTTCTGTATCATTTTCAACACTTATTTCGTCTGGCAACGCCGACTCGGGACATTGAATGTCAATTTCGTTGTCCATACAGTTTTAAAAGGATTTTGAGCTTGAAAAAAAAAATAAAAATGTAATACGATTACTAGCGAGCGAAGCGAGCCGAACAAAATGTTGCCCAGCAGAGGTGTGAAAATAAAAAAAAAAAATTAGTTTGATTCTCTGTTATGCAAATTTTTTTTAAAAAGCTTGAGCATAAAAACAAGTATGCCATCTAATTTGTTGGATAAATATGAATTTTTAAACAAAATTCAAAAACCGTTAGAGTGGTATTCTTAAAAATTATTTTTTTATATGTTAAAATTCTTGAACAATTTTTAAAATAAAATCTAGCATGCCAACTTTTAGTATTTAATAGAATAAAATTTTTTAAAATTTTTTAGATCTCCCGTATAAAATTTAGTTTCAATTGGTTAAGCTGTTAACGAGAAATTTGAAATCAGTTATCTGACAGGAACCGTTAATAACCGTTAATGGAACCATTTTTTTGTTTTCAAAATATTAACCATACCCTTAATAGAAATTCGTAATTTGTTTGTCCAAATCGTTTGAGCGGATTTTGAAATAAACACATTTTTTTATATTGGTTGTATGGCAGATACCCTTATTTCTTGAGCTAAAAAAAAAATAAAATAATTTCTCCTCTAAGGAAATGAAACCTTAAGTCCAAAATTTGAAGAAAACGCTGCAGTGGCTAAGGCTGCAGGTGGAGGTGCAGACAGATAGACAGACAGTGCCTGTATAGAAAGGAAAAAAATATTTAGTTATAGTCAATATCTTAGAAAATTATTTAAATTTAATTTCCGCATTTAAGCAAAGAATGTACTTAAAGAATAAATGATTTTTATCAACGCAGGCACTAAGGGGGTCCCAGGACATTAAGGAAAAGGGCTACAAATTACATGCTGATAAAGTAATCGCTTTGATAATGAAAAATACTTATTAAGAATTGACTATAGTTACTATTTTAAATATTAATGGGATAGATTTTTCCTTACATAGATGTATAAGTTATTTCACACAATCTGCCTTATGTTTAGAATTATTTTTTACTTCGTACCATTTAATAATTTTTTCATTTTAGTTAGGGCGTCAGGGAAGCCAACCTTGTACTTCATTCTGACGGGATGAGCTTTAGTACACTAATAGTCCACGTTCTAAGTTTACTTTAAGGAAGAGTTGCCACGGTCACAACACTGGCAGACCGCAGATATAAGGGTTGCCTTCTGACCATGTTTTAACACGAAATTTCACATAAATTAGCCTATACATTGGGAACCAGACATCGTTGATGTCGCGAAATGTCTCGTTGGATTGAGAATACTCGAAGCCATAGGAATATGTTAATTTTTTGGCCCCTCCCCCGCCCTTCTACGCTGGGGGAGCAAAATACCCTCGGCGGGTAAGGGTTTTTTTTTTATAATAGTTATACAATGAATATTCATAAAATTTTAATATGAGTTTCGACGTAGAATTTCATACTCGCCGCAGCATTTCCATTTTTATCCATGTATTAGTAGGGGAAGGTGGAAGTATATCAAACCACTATATATAAATCTTCGTATAATATAAGCATATGGTACATGACCTTATCTTATGCAATCAAAATAATTTCAATATAATTTCCCTGAAAAAAGTTATTACCTTTTTATAAAATGATGACTAAATTTTCAGTGAAACGAGCATACCAGTAACAAATTTCAATGGTATGGTGATGAAACTTGGCACACATGTCTCATTTGTCGCAATAAATAAGAATCAAAAGAGTCCATACAAATATCTGGGGCTGAAGGGTTTTTTTTTGAGCGAAACAGAAAAGTGTAAGACTATGCCCCGTAAAACCCCGCCAGAATTAGTACGTTGATGAGAGTTGGTGGAATAATTTGTTTATACAAAAAAATAATACATGGATAAAACTGGACTTCGGATACGCTGTAGATTATGATATTCTACGTCGACACTCATATGGCTTCAAGTATTCTCTCATCATTCGATGTCTGGTTACCGATTTATAGGCTAATTTATGTGAAATTTCGTGTTAAAACATGGTCAGAAGGCAACCCTTATTTCTCAGGTCTGCCAGTGTTGCCACCGTGGAAACACTTTTTACGGCTCCAAGAATGTGTGATATTTGATAAGTACATTCTATTTTCTAATTAGAAGTAGTAAGATTGGGCATTAAAAATTACCCTTAGGTCATGTGCCATATGCTTAGATTATACCAAGACGAATATATAGTGGTTTGATATACACGGAAAGAATTGAAAAATCACCAATTGCTAAATTTTAGGTTGTAATTTACAAAACACTTTTTCTTTGTAAATCAAGGCGCTTTTATTGAAAAATAACTGAACATTTTGTAATTTACTACTCAAATCATTGTAAAAAGCTACATTTTATAATTCAATATTTATTATCAAAAATTATAATTCGAGCTTGTTGACTTGAAAGTAAATTACAAGTTTTTGAATCGCAATCTAATAGTTCAGGGGAATAATTTAAATATTTATATGGTGATTTGAACCAAGCAACAAAGTAAATAAGTTTTTGAAGTGATTAAGTTTCAACATGGTCCCTTTATATCGTGCGATGGCCTAGGTGGTAGCGTTTTGGATTGATATGCGGAAGGTACCAGGATTAAATCCCAAGTAAGTCAAATAAAATTCTTTTCCAAATATATAAAACTGTATATACATTTCAGAATAAAAAGGAAGCGGCTGCAAACAACACCTCTGTGTGGACAAAAATAGCAAAATAAAAATATCGCAAATCAGCATTTCGACCACAGTTCGTAGAATTGAAAATTTTATTTTTTTTTCATTTTGACTACGAAATAATAATAATAATAATAATTATAATAATTCAATTTGTATGTCCGTATTAAAAATAAATAAAAAAAAAATGCAACCTAGAGTAGGGATCGAACCCACGACTACAGGTTAGCCATAAAACACTATATCCAAATTGATACAAATTGATATCAAATTGCGATTCGCTAATGGTAATATTTTTTTTCCTCGATCGAATTATTGATACTCAAAAGTGTTGAAATATAATTTTTGAGTATCAATATCTTCATTTAGCTCATTTTTGAATATTGCAAACAAAAAGTCTTAATTTAGGAATTTCCAATCCAAGGTCCAAAACTGGATTCATTTTTCGTGATTTGTAGCTTATTTTTCTTGATCTGATCTAAGAATTCTTTCCGTGTACTTCAGCCTTCCCCTTCCCCCATTTTGAAAGCGATTATACAAAAAAACTAATACATGCATAAAAATGGACCTCGAATATGCTGTAGAATATGAAATTCTACGTCGACGGTTATCTTAAAATTTTATGAATATTCATTTTATAAGCATTATTTTCTGACAAATAAAAACCCTTATCCGCAAAGGGTAGCAAAGGGTATTTTGCTCCCCCACGAACAGGGGTGGGAGAAGAGTAAAAAAATGAACATATCCCTACGGCTTCAAAAGTTATAAATCCAACGAGGCATTCCACGATATCAACCGATGTCTTGTTCCGGATTTATAGGCTAATTAATGTGAAATTACGTGTTAAAACATGGTCGGAAGGCAACTCTTATATCTCCGGTCTGCCAGTGGTGCCACCATGGCAACACTTCTTATAAGTAAATTTAGGATGTGGACTATTAGAGTACCAAAGCTCATCAGGTCAGAATGAAGTGCAAGGTTGGCTCCCTTAACGCCCTAACTATAAAAAAAATAAATAATTTAATTTTTTGAACATTTTCTTAATTTCAATGCTTTTAGATAGAACTTATAGCTATGTATGTAGGTACAATGTACATACAATAGTAATTTGAATCTCAAAATTTTATTTTAATTTGTTGTTAATGCTACCACTATTGAACCATTAACATACATCGTCAATACGTCAATGTCTATATGTGTGAAAGTCGAACAATTGATTTTTTTTGTATAATGTAGACTGCCAGTCTTTTAAATGTGATTTCCCAAAAGCGTTTAAATACCGTATACGGCATTTATATAAAAGCTTTAGGGTGACAATATGTTGGTTAACTGTCAAAAAAGTAATATGACGAACTAATTCACTTAAGAAGAACGCAATTAAAATTGTGCTATAAAAATGCCGTAGGTACCTATTTCTGTTTTCTCTAAGAAAACAACCAATATAATCGTGGTGCACTATGGCGTATACGCACTTTTTTATTTTATTCAATTTTCAACAAAATTAAACACATTTCTGTTTGTGTAAGTTAAGTTGGCTTTATGTCGTGTAAGCGAAGCAATTGATCAAATTATTTTGTTGAACCTCATAATTTCTTTAATTTTTTTTTGGAAAAAGTATCTTAACTGACTTCCTTAGACATTATTTTTTAAGACATATTCTAAGTGAATCGTTACAAACTTTTCCCAAACGAAAATAAACCATGAATTGCATATATCTGGTTAGACTCTCATCCCAAACGCCAAATCAAAAGAACGAAGTAAGGCTCATTTCAATCCGAGTATGTTATAAACTATTTTATGATGCCGGTATTCGGAGTATTAAGGACCTTACCGTGCAATATGGCAATTTGTCGTCTTCAAATGGTTGATGTAAATGCAATTTAAACAAAAAAAAAAGAGATTTGTTTGGATAGGTTTAGAGTTGATGTTTGGGTTAGGTATACTGGAAGTTACTTTATTAAGTACGTAATCTAATTACTTGTGTGTGGATGCGGGCTTTTTCTTCTATTGACGAACCTTAATAATGGCATGATAATATAAATATAATATTTGTGGAATTGAATGCAAAATAGATAGATCATAGATAACTGATCTATAGAAACCATGGTTAAGAACATTAAAAAAAACTAAATTATTGTTAAGGATAAAGGGTAACCAAGTAAACCGCATTGTAATATTAAAACTGCTAAATAATTCTATACGTTGGTACGATATCTAACAATTTCTGTTCTAAAGATTTTGCACACTCAAGCTCGAAATAGTAAATAGGTAGGCAATGTCGGATTGTATTCAACAAACTATTATAACAATAGCCCAGAAAAGCGAGAGGAAACAGATTAAGCATGACACGATGCAGTGTCAGTAGTCAGTTGTTTAATTGAATCCCTTTCTTCTTTATAAAATTATATTCTACAACAGCAACCAGCTTTATCCAGATAGATACAGAGGGAATGTTGCTGCTTTGGCCTTTACAACAAAATAACCGAATGCATAAAGGTCCTTCCCGCGATAATGTTTTCTGCCTAGGATTCTTTAAAACTAGTCAACCAAATTCACTGCAATGCATTTATAGCAGAAACTTTCAACACGACATACACAACAACAAAAAAATTAAAAAGAAAAAAACAATAGTACGTCCGGAATCCGACCACTCGAGCATCCTATTCACATGTAAATTCACTCAGCCGACCTCTGTTCCGTTTTAACGAATTATTATTGCACACAATGAAAAAAGACATACTTTCTGACATTCAGCAGGATACAGTGCCACAGAAAGGGACAAGAGAGACAAAGAGTTTAAAATGGAATCATATTTTAATAATAATAATTATTATTATTGTTTAATGTGAAAAATATGCGCAGTGAATTATTTTGTGAATAAATCTTTCTGCGGTTTTCGTTTTCACACTCGCAACTCATCGGCTTGGTTGAGGTTGAGTGCACGCTAGAATCGCGTTTTGAGTGTGTGTCGTTGCGTCTGGTTTGGGTTTTGGTGGAAGGATATAAAATATGTCTGCGAACAGGAGATAGGCCCACAACCAGGGAGGTCATATTACGCAGGCCAACCCAACAGGCATTCAAAAAAACCATCCTACCCTACCGTTCCGAAAGCAAGTCGTGCATATTTTAACGCAATTACATATTTGTTCGTTTGTTGTTTTTTGTTTTACTCTTGGTGTGTGTGTCGTATCCTCTTCCTCGTGTTGCTTGTCATGAATTCCATATATAGAAGATCCTGGAAGAAGGGATCGAAAATGTGGCACCAACAAGGGTGATGTATAGGGTGGCAGTTGTTGTCATTTTTTTCATATATATGTAGCTACAGAGAAGGGCCTAGTGTTAAAAGTTAAAAGTCGACGAAAAGGGGTGATTTGTTGGAAAGAGTTTATTATACTAAAATTAATACTCTGTCGGGTGCAAAAAGGATTGTAAATTATATCACCTACATAAATATGATACAAAAATCACTCAGGATAGGTTATAATCGTTTGTATATACGATATATCTATTACCTATGTAGGTATAAGATAGGCTATATTATTCAGAAAGGGTTGACAAAAAACACAATATTTGCATCGTGTTCACCAATTTATACATGTATGTCTGTATATGTACAACATAGTAATATGTAATTTATTACCTGAAATCAAATCAATTGGAGGTAATCATTTATATTGTGACAATCAAAATGCAGATTTACTTTTTAATTCAAAAAATGATATATAGGTAGAATTTGAACTTTGTTCTGATAAATGGGATTTTATTTTTTAAAGCAAAATTGAAAATTGTAATAGAAAAGTTACCCTATAGCTGTAATTATAAATGTTAAATATTATTGACCTGCTTCAAAACCAGTTTGACTGCAACAGAAGTTCTGAGATAAAATCGGTATTAGCTCAAAAAACTTATTGGCATCTAAGAACATAAACTCGAAATTTTAACTAGTTGGTTAGGTTAAGACAAGATCGATCTAAACGTTATATAATAAATAAAATCTAATATATGTAAAAGAATTTAATTTTTATTTTGTATTTGTTGTATGTATTTTTAGGGTGTTCGAGACTTAAATTAAAATTAATAAGTACAGTCACATGGTCATTCGGTTAAAAAATCTTTAAATTAAAAAGAAAAGCAAAATACATTCAGTATTTTTCGTGATTTTATGTTTTCTATAAAAATTTATTATTACTTATTATCATTATTATTATTATTATTATTATTATTATTATTATTATTATTATTATTATTATTATTATTATTATTATTATTATTATTATTATTATTATTATTATTATTATTATTATTATTATTATTATTATTATTATTATTATTATTATTATTATTATTATTATTATCATTATTATTATTATTATTATTATTATTATTATTATTATTATTATTATTATTATTATTATTATTATTATTATTATTATTATTATTATTATTATTATAATTATTATTATTATTATTATTATTATTATTATTATTATTATTATTATTATTATTATTATTATTATTATTATTATTATTATTATTATTATTATTATTATTATTATTATTATTATTATTATTATGTTTTTATTCTCGCTGTTACAGATAATTCGGATACATTTTCAGGACCTTAAGTCTAGGGTAAAATGTATCTGTCTATGTATGTATGTATTCAGTTTAAGTATTTGCGAACTATATGACAAGTATCTAATATAATTGATTTTTGTGCTTTTTCTATATGCTTCTCATGTAGGCCTAGATCTTTCAGGTGTTTCCTTACATGTTTCTCTACGAGTCCTGTTGCACTGATTATTATTGGCATAGTTTTGACGTTTCTCAAGTTCCACTGAGTTTTTATCTCGTTGGCTAGATTTTCATATATCCTTATTTTCTCGCCATAAGTCTTCATGATGTTGTTATTGTTGGGCACTGCAAAATCTAGAAGTATCGCCGTGTTTTTCGTTTTATCTATTACCGTCACATCTGGCCTGTTGTGGTCTACGCGATTGGCAGTGTGAAGTGTTCGGTCATAGAGAATTTTGATTGCTTGGTTCTCCAAAACAACCTGTGGTTCATAGCGATAATAGGGCTCAGTCTTAGTCTCCCGCAGAAGGCCTGCATTTTTGCATAGTTGTTGGTGGAAAATCTTTGCGACATTGTTGTGCCGACGGAGATATTCGGTTTGTGCTAGGTTGGTGCATCCTGAGATAATATGTTCTATTGTTTCGTTTGGTTTACCGCATATTCGGCATACGTCTTGAACGGTATTATCTCTCATAATAAACCGGCTATAGTTTCGTGTTGCAATGACACCGTCTTGTATGGCAAACATAAAACCTTCGGTTTCGGAAAACAGCCCTCCTGTCTGAAGCCATAAGTTTGACATTTCTGTGTCAACGTGTTCGCTCCTTAACGCTTGGTAGTGTTTTCCATGTAAAGGTTTTGCTGCCCATGCCTGTCTCCGAGTATCCGCGTCTAGTTGTTGTATCACGGGTTGATTTTTTAGGTCGAGGGGGGTGAGGTTATC